>JBBPMA010000790.1:0-13682 GCA_038090075.1 Xanthoconium purpureum | reverse complement strand
ATCATCGGAACTCCCTTCAGCACGTTCACTCGCTCCATTACGCTTGCCCTCACCTACAAAGGCATTGCCTTTGAACAGAACCCTGTCGTGCCCCACTCTGACACCGCCTACGAAAACCATCCGTTCGGATTCCTGCCCACCCTAGTCATCCACGAGATCAATGGCAAGAAAGTTGACCTCAAACTGAGAGAGTCCCAGGCAATCGCGCGGTACATCGATCGCATCGCGCCAGAGCCCTCTCTCAACATCGCTGATGATGATGACCATGCCCTCATCGCGGAACAGGTGTGGGAATTCGTCAGCTTTGCAGGGGCATACGGTGAGTTGGTGGTTCGATGACGAAATCACGACCGGCATCGCACGGGCTGTGGGATTTTAATCGGATTCTGATGTATGATGCCTGCACTTTTTTCACAGGCTTCCCCGCCGTGGAGATAGGTGTCGTCAAGCCCCGTGTCGTAGCCATGGACGAGGGGAAGCTCTCCGATGCCGACATCCGCCGCACCATTGAACCAGGCGTCGATCGTCTCCGTAAATTCCTCAAGAGGGTCGAGGACAGCATGTCCCCAGAGGGTTACGTCTTTGGTGAGCAACTGACCTGGGCCGACTTTTTCCTCTTCCCGCTTTTGGCGGACCTCAAGGCGATACCGGAGGGGGAGTTACTTAGTCCCCGGCTTCTTGGCTGGATGGAGAAAATGGACAAACTGGATGCTGTTCAGAAAACGAAACGAGGCACTTTGTCTGTTGGCGCCCGGCCACCCTAGGGTTGTCACGAGGTCAGTCCTAGTGTTTCTCCTCGAGGACACATGTATCTGATGTCAGGGCTTGATCGCACTCCATCGCAAGATGATGAAATGTATGCTCTAACATGTCATGTATCTGAGCGTTGGAGTAGAGAACGAGTGAGAAGTTGCTTGTTCGTCTAAATGCCTTGATGAAGTTGACGTTGAAATACTTCCGCTGACCGGTGCGATGAGTGTGTCAATATCCGTCGCCCAAAAGACCAGCCTGATTGCACAGTCCAGATATTGACAACTTAAACGTGACCGTCGTGACGCGGCTTCGGAGTTTGAAAGCCACGAGACGGACACAACCACGATCAAGTGTTGGCGTTGGGTCTACGGTGAAGATGTCGATCGCGTCATTCCTGTCGAGATCTCGAGCACGGAGGCTGTGGAAGATCTCAAAATAAAGGACCAGAAACCCATTAGGTTCCGCGATTTAGAAGTAAGCAGTCTCGATCCCTACTCTAAGTTTGGAGAGCTTTGGCGGTCAGACTGCGAAATGTTGCGGTGAAGGGCGTCCCCCGGAACCGGAGAAATGGGGAGACGGTTGAGGTTAAATGGAAGGACTCGTGCTGGATGGAGACAACACCAATGAACTTGTAAATAATATGAAAAGAAACGGGGGTGGGGGGGAAACAAGATAGTACTAGTCGGCGTTCAACGCGTGGAGTAATGGACGCTTTGGATGGAATAGGGTGCAAGTACGAATCCGACATACGATTCAGAATGTCGTGAGAAGGGTAACATGGCTAAAGCACGTCCAGTACGCGTACGCTGACCATCAGTTCGTCCAATATCGCCGGCGTGATCTCCCCTACCTGGACGGTGATCAGACTCTCTGCAGCGACCCTCCTGTATGCCGACACGCCAGCACGACTCGGCGTGAGTAACAGCGCACCAAACGGTTGTCTCAGTTGAGCGAGGACTCGGAGGGCACGCGTCTCTTTGACTGTCTGCGCCAGAGCGGAAAAGGGTCGTAAAAATTCTACACCTCGAGAGTGTTGCATGGCAGTCTGACCATCTGATGAGGCGGTTGAGGGAATATTGGCTGGTCCAAGAGGAGGATGCAGCTCTCTGATCTGACTTTCCGCAGGACGTTCGTTGAGGAGGGAGTTGATCCAAGGGTGAGCGAGGTATAGGGAATCCAATCGGGAGAGATCTGCCATGGCCTTGATATCCACGACACCAAGTGCAGCTGTCTGCGCACGGAAGACTCGCCCTGACCCGTTCCCAAAGACTGATAAAGGCCCAAGCCTGAAAACTATGCACGGGAGTTTCATCCGTTTTCCTACGAAAAATGGTACAGGGAGCTCATGAAGTCTGTCGTATAATCTTGCGACTAATGCGAGTTTAAGCGAAGAGTAGCGCGATATTTCGGTGATCATCTGCATCCCTGTGACTGCGAGTGGAATGTGCGAGGTTGGCAACTTAGTGAACACAGAAATCTCAGTTGGGAGACAGCTGTTGAATCCACCGGATCTCCCTGTCCATGCCAGGATACTCGTGTCTCCTGAGCTGGTGAGTAGCTGTGCTAATAGTCGCCCGAGCGCCTGGTTCCCCTCACCATATACGGCCGACAAGGAGACGGAGAAGATTCCAAACAAGGAGTAGGCCACATCCTCGACCCGCGTCGACTGGCGTGTCGAAGCGAGTCGAAGTTTCTCTCGGATGTCCTCCAAACCGGGTCGGAGCGCCAACAAGGCTGATGACGAGATACCAGTTACCTCTTCCATCTCCAATATGACCTCTGGGGACTCTTTGTGGTTCGAAATGTCGAGGTTCTTGTACAGCGTCCAGTCCGCGTTGTAGAAACGGACCACCTTCGAGCCATGATATTCTTGCAAAGTCCAGGCACGACTGTTCCAGATACTGTCCACAAGGCGTCGTAATGGGACATCACAGAGGTAAACGACTGTCAACGCAGAGCCTTCGTACCACTTGAACATGGCAACCAGCGCCTCTTGCAGTACGGTAGGATCTTCCTGATTGATACAACACGTATCACTCCAGGCCCAGTTCAACCCGTCGTCCCGGACGATTTTGCAGAATGTTTTCAGTTTGTGGTGTGTGAGAGATCCCTCGAGTTCATAGACGTCCTTGTCGACGACTTCCTTGAACAGAGGTTCGCTCGCTTCCCACTTGTGAGAGAACATGCCATAGCGGTAGTACTCTGCAACGTCTTGCTTGATCTGAGCGCGGTCGATGTGCATTGTCATGGAAGAGATCAACTTGCTGAAGGTCTGAAGTGATTCGAACGCATGAGCTTGTTCTGATTTGTGCACGAGGCGACCAGAAGTGGTGTTGATGAGCACACGTGGCGAGTCATGAATCACGTCCTGAACAGCCTCCTTGATTGCCGCCCTCGTCTCTTCTGGGCTAACATACTGGGGATCTGCTGGGGTAAAATAAACAGATGAACTTTAGCCTGAGTCGAGACCCTCACCACGAGTATCTTGATGAGACAACTTCGAGAGCATCGTCTCAAATGCTTTGATCGCGTTTTCATAGTCTCCTGCCTTGTGTAAAGCTGCATGCTTCATCTCGTAACCCGATGGCGATGATGGATCATACGCGATAACCTGATGACGTAAACAAATGGAACCGAGCAGAAAAACGACGTACCTGGTTTGCATCGTCTAGGACCTGTTTCCACGACCCGGTTGACACAAGTGCCTTGCTTCGCTTGACTAGAACCCCTTGAGGGGAGGGCGGGTCGAGGGACAGGGCAGTTGAGTAGCAGGAGATGGCCTCGCTATATCGTTCAGCGTCCATTGCCGTGTCTCCAAGGTGCTCCAGTTTCTTGAAGGAGCGTTGACTGAAGTCTAACAGGCGTGAGCGACAACACTTACACGGGATGTACAACCACTCACCACGAGCCCACTCTTGATGACGGACGTTCAACTCTCCGCCTAAATTGCTGGTCATCTGGTGGTAACATTCGACTGCGTCCGTAATGCGGTCCAAAGCCTCCAGACGCTCACACACAACCCAATAAATTGTGAATTTGGGAGAGATGAACTCCAAACCAAGAGCGTTAGGTTTACAAGACGTGTAATACAGAAGAGGAAACTCACAGAGGCGGCAATAAGCAAGGCATCTTTCCAGGACCGACTTGCCAATGCTGCCTTTGCCCACTCTCTCAAAAGCGATGTCAGGTTATCGTGAAGTGTCGCCACGCTACTGTGCTGAGTGGCATCCAAAAGGCCATCACCGTCACTTCTGGGAACGGAGAGACATTGTTGCGCAAAGTCTGCAGAGAGATTTTGGCAATATAAAGAGGGGGAACAAACCGACAGAATATCGAACTGACCGGAAATCCACTTGATGTAGTATTCTGTCATATAGACTTTTTCGTCCATTGTAGTGACCATTTCAAGAAACGACTCAATTGCGTCATTTAGGCGACCGAGTGCATGCAAAGTTTCACAGCGACGCTGTTGAATCGATCTGTCGAGAACATCGAATTTCCATCCAGACATCTGTCAAGGCCCGGGATCATTTGGATATTCAACAATATGACGAGTAGAAAGCCCACTAGTGAGACCACTAAAAATGATCGGTTCCCATGGTGTCGTAGTAGGTGCCAAGCACGCTCAAGCGACTGTATCGCACGTTCGTAGTCAGCGCTCTCCATACATGAATTTCCGAAGAGAAGATGCATGTGTGCCTGGAAGAAATGTCAGTGAAAATGGGAGCGGCAGTATGATATGCACGTGCCTGAACCGTATAGCATACTGAGTTGAGGGGGGTTGTAGCAACGAGGTCATCTATGCGGGATATCCCATCGAGATGCTCTCCTGCCATAAACACAATGATTGCCTAAGGGAAGATGAGCAACTGATGGGTAATGAATTAGAGCAGACACGGACCTTGAGGAGGAGGAGAAAGGAAACGTGAGAAGAGTGAAAGTGTTCAAACGCGATGTCGCAGGTTCGATAAGCCTTGTCCTTCTCACCGTTGCCGATATGGGCCAAGCTCTTTGCGAGGTAGGCGATGACGGAAGGTCGAATCTTGATAGCCTTGGTGTAAATCAGCGTCGGTATCGGAGATATGGGAGGAGCACAACAAGTACATACCCGTTCAGCGTCGACAAGCGCTGCGTCCCAGCTTTGCAAACGAGCTCTGATGAGAGCTCGACTAGCGAGCACGCGATGGGATGGATTCCGAGATGCGGTGATCGTCGCTGTCAATAACTTTTCTACGTCCTCGAGTTGGTCATGCTTCCACAAGTCGAGAACAACATCGTCGATACGAATTTCAGGTTCCTGAAAGGTGGGGTGCAGACGAGACAATGGGACCGAGTCCTATTCAGCATGACGAGCGAATGTTGTTCAGGAATGCAATGATCGACCACGACGCTACTCACAGTGATACGAGCTAGACTTTCAACGCTGACTTTCCCGCCTTCTCCACCAATGGCAAGGAAACGGTCGTCTGGAGAGAATGCGATGGAACTTATGTCTTGAGGGTGTTGGATGATACCGAGTTGAGAGTGTGTCGATGTGTCCCAAAAGGTAATAGTACGGTCGGCAGAGTACGCGATGAATTCCATGTGTTCTGGTAGAGCGATGCACGAGCGGTAGTTGCTATTCGGGACTGACCATTCCGAGATCACTGACCCGGTGGACGCGTCGAATTCTTTGATTTTACCGCCGCATACGACAAAGAGGTGGTCGTTGAACCAAAGGAGACCTCTATTGTAATGAGGGGTTACTTCCACTTTGATGTCAACGAGCAAGCGGCCGTCGTTGCTGTCCCAGACTTGAACGGGTCCATCGCCGGGGGATGTCGCAATTCGATCGCCTTGCGGCGAGTACTTCGCTGCGAACACCGAATTTTCATGACGGAGTGATTGTGCTACTTGTTTGCGAGTCGTGAGGTCCCAAACTATTGCTTTTTCGTAAGTTGCGGCGACGAGACGAGACGAGTCCGGCGAAAACTCGACTGCGTGGATGATGTTGCTCCTGTGGCCCAAGATTTGTTCGTATGTTTTTGCGTCCCAAACAAACACGTAGCCCTTGTGCGTCCCTGCTGCAATCCATTTTTCGTCTTTGGACATAGCGAGACAGTTGACAGTCCTCGCTTCCATGCTTGCCAGTTGTTTCCCGTCCTCGACTCGCCACACTCGAATTTCATCTCTGTCGCCGCTCACGAGGTATTCGCCATTCGCTGAGAACGTCAATGCGCGTACTTCGCTACCTGTGTCGATTTCGATGGGCTCGGGCTGCCCCGAACGCTCTTGCGTAATGGTCAGCATGAGCGTGATGCCATCCCATAAGTACGTACTGCTGCCGGTCATCGTCAGCGTTGGAGCCATCAGGTAGTAGGGAAGTGGATGGAATCCCTGAACAAGTTGTGGGCTCATCTCTTTTTCCTATTTTATACACGTTACCCCTTGCTGGTAGGCGCCCCAGGACCGCCTCGTTTTTGAGTCAGGTCCAGGCCGTCCGCCAATGCACTGCCTCACCAAGGGATGATTGCAACTCGGCAACTCCGGGCCATTGCATGGCGCGGGTACCCTCGTCCAACCTTCTTCGACGTTCGTCGTCTTCCTCCTGGGTCCCCTCGCTTACCCCACATATGTATCACCCATTCTCGTCAAGGATATTCTCCTGCAGGTTTAATGCACACGAGGTATGTTTCTTGGCTGCATCAATATTTAGCGTAGACCTAAATGCGAAGCTAACTATCTGTCGAGGGCTCTAAAGCAAACCCAAAGCAAGCATCGTCATTCTCCACCATCTCACCACCATGGCCTCCAACTACGCACTGGCCAGCACTCATATGTAAATGACTCATGTGAAGGACATGGCAGAGCAGATCGCTCACTGCTACGAACTTCACGAAGCCCTGTCTTCCCAAATTCGCCATTTGAGTCAGGTAGAACGGCAAGTAGCTTGTGATGTTGCTTGTCTCGAATGGCAACAACCCAAACAGTGTGCCAATGGACAACTGCCTCCGAAAGCCGTTTTTCGAGAAATGTCAAGCTATATTTCGGTCGAACCCCACGACCTCTAAAGAGTAAGTACGGTGGCTGCCTTCCACGCCAACTCACGATCTTACAATTCCTCCTACCAACAGCCAATTTTTGGTCACGTTCGCTTGCTATGCGATGCGCTCGGGCCTTAGCTTGGAGCTAGACCCACGTCCTCAAGAGGACTTAATCATAGGCGAAGCAAAGCGGGTCGCGTGAGTACGTACGCGCCCTTATACATAACACAGTAGCAATTTGATTTTAATCGTGTTATGACAGACTGGAAAGGATATTAAGCGCTCAAGCAGGTGTGCTTTCGTTGCCTAAATGTTCTGACCTCCCGGCCCGCGTCACGCAGGTTCTTTTTCCGGGAGACATCGATGCTATTCCACCCTCTGACGCTCTGGAAAAACCGGGGCCATTCCTTGTCGAAAGATCATTAGAGTATCGCGATAGCCAGACTGGCCTTTCCATGACTTGTCTGGTCCACGACTGCGGCACTAGCCATCTTATGGGCGATTGGTTTGAAGTTTCATGTGACTCAGAAGAACCACTGAGGATCACGCAAAATGAAATGACGGAGTTTCGGGAGGCGCGTGTAACGGATCCAGAGTGAGCGGGATGCGATGGGTGCTCTGACTCGTCGCAGGGCGAATAGGTCATAAATGTGAAGGACAGATCTGTAGTTCAACGTCCAAACTTCAGATTTGAGCACCCACTGAACTTGATGTTTTGGAAAGAGGTCTCGGGAAAAAAATTCCAGATGAGGTTACCAGTACTTGCTATGGGTATCGATGGCATAAAGGGAGACAGAACAAGGCAAAGCATAAGAAACATGAAGTGGAAACCGATATGAATATGAATCAAATGTACGACTGTCGTGTAACTGACAGCGATGGTCAAAGCACGTCCAACACACCCACATTTTCTATCAACTTCTCCAATACCGCCGGTGTGATCTCCTCGACCTGGACAGTGATTAGACTCTCCGGTGCGACCCTCTTGTAGGCTACCACATTGCCAGCGCTCGGCATGAGCAAAAGCGCACTGAATGGCTGTCTCAGTCGAGCAATAGCTCGGAAGGCACGCATCTCCTTGTCCATCGGCGCCACAGTGGAAGGAGGTCGAAGAGATTCTGCGTTTGAAAGGGATCTGGAAAGTAGTATGTCTGAAGATGGTCGGAGAGATGCTCCATTTCGCGGTTGTGTGGCAGCGCGCCCAGAGCGAGAAAACCGGCCATCCATTGTCGCCTCAATCGAAGACCAATGGTCTGTGTTCTCCACGGATATTGACCCTGCACTTCCGACAGGCTGTCGATCAAGGAGAAAGTCGATCCAGGGGTGAATGAGGCGTAGAGGACTGACTTGGGAGAGATCAGCCTCAGTTTTAATCTCCACTACTCCAAGTGCATCTGTCTTCGCACGGAAAATGCGATGTGACCCGCTACCAATGACTGATACAGGCCCAAGTTTGAAACTGAGGCAAGAAAGCTTCATCCGTTTTCCTTGAAACGACGGTACAGGGAGCCCGTCGAGTCGGTCGTATAATCTGATGACCGAGGCGAGATCGAGAGCAGAGTTGCATCGCCTTCCAGCAATGGTATCCATTTCCGTGATTGTGTGCACGAGGGGAATGTGTGAGGTCGGCAGCTGGTTGAACACGGAAATCTCAGCGGGGAGGCAGCTATTGAATCCTCCAGATCTCCCTGTCCACGCAAGGATGCTTGTGTCTCCCGAGCTCATGAGCAGCTGCGCCAACAGTCGCCCAAGAGCCTGGTTCCCCTCACCATATACGGCCGACAAGCTAACAGAGAAGATCCCGAACAAGGAGTAGGCAGCATCTTCAACCCGTGTCGACTGGCGCGTTGAAGCCAGCCGAAGCTTCCTTCGTATGTCCCCTAATCCTGGTCGGAGGGCCATCAAGGCTGACGACGAGATACCTGTCGCTTCTTCCATCTCTGCGAGAATCACTGGGGACTCTTTGTGATTCGGAATGTCGATGTTCTTGTAGAGGGTCCAGTCCCCGTTGTAGAATCGGACCACCTTCGAGGCGTGATATTCTTGTAATGTCCACGCACGTTGGTTCCAGATGCTGTCGACAAGACGTCGCAACGGGACATCACGAAGGTAAACGACCGTCAACGCAGAACCTTCGTACCACTTGAACATCGAAATTAGGGCCTCTTGTAGTACGGTAGGATCTTCCTGGTTGATACAACACGTATCACTCCAGGCCCAATTCAACCCGTCATCACGGACGATCTTGCAGAATGTTTTGAGTTTGTGATGCGTGAGAGAATTCTCGAGTTCATAGACGACCTTATCGACGACTTCCTTGAACAGAGGTTCACTCGCCTCCCACTTGTGAGAGAACATGCCATAGCGGTAGTACTCTGCAACGTCTTGTTTAATTTGAGCGCGGTCGATATGTGTCGTCATGGAGGATACGAGCTTGTTGAAAGTCGGAAGCGATTCGAATGCACTGGCTTGTTCGGTTTTGTGTAGGAGGCGGCCAGAGGCGGTGTTGATTAGCACACGTGGCGAGTCATGAATGGCGTCCTGAACAGCCTCTTTGATCGCTGCCCTCGTGTCCTCTGGGTTTACATACTTGCAATCATGCGCTGGGGGGTAAAATCAGTAGACGAACATTGAATGATGTCGAAGCCCTCACCACGGGTCTCTCGAACAGAGCGCATCATCTTGAATGCCTTGATCGCATTTTCATAGTCTCCTGCCTTGTGCAAAGCTGCGTGCTTCATCTCGTAACCCCATGGTGACGAAGGATCCAGTGTGATAATCTGATAATGGGTGAGCACAATTGACCCGGAGAGGATAGCGACGTACCTGGTTCGAGTCATCTAGTGCTTTTTTCCATGACCCAGTTGCTAAATACGCCTTGATTCGCTTGATAAGAACGCCTTGTGGGGAGGGGAGATCGAGGGACAAAGCAGTCGTATATTTCAAGATGGCTTCGTCATATTGTTGGGCGGATGCTGCCATGTCTCCGCAATGCTCTAATTTCTTTGAGGAATGTTGCCTGAAATCTGGAAGGAAATATTACGTGAGCGACAACACTTCTACGGGATGCGTAACAACTCGCCATAAACCCAGTCGCCGGGCTCGCAGTGAGGCATATCCATGCATCCCAATTCACCAATCATTTGGCGGAAACACTCGGTCGCATCCATGATGCAGTCGAAGGCTACAAGGCGTTCACACAAGGCCCGATAGATGGCAGATCTCGGGGAAGTAAACTCGAAACAACAAAGAACTTTAGGCCAAGAAAACAGGCGAGATGGAGATACTCACAGCGGTGGCAATGCCCAAAGCTTCTTTCCAGTGGAATCCCACCAATGTTGCTCTTGCCCACTCCTTCAAAAGTGGCGAGGGAGTGGCGTGGAGTGTTACTGTGTCGCTGTTGTTTTTGGGAGCGGAGAGACATCGCTGTGTGAAATCTGATAACAAGGATCGAATGCGTGGCAAAAGAAAATAATCAGAAAGGCTCACCTGAAACCCAGTTGACAACGCCACTGCAAATACACGCCTTCTCCCTGAGAGTATTAACTAGCTGGAGAAGAGATTTGCCTGCACCCTGTGTGCGACCTGCTGAATACAGGGCTTCACACAGATGCTGTTGGATGGTGACGTCGAGATTGTCAAATCTCCATCCAGATATCTACCAGGGAGCTTGAATGATTATGATGGAATGTTCCTGACATGAAACTTGCCAGTGAGACTACCAAGAGTGTTTGACTCTGATGGAAACGTTGTCGGGATCGTGCAAGCTCAAACGACTGTATAGCACCCTCGTAATTTCTATTTTTCATGTGCGAGTTTCCAAGGAGAAGATACATATAGGCCTGCTTAAAACGTCATGGAGATTTTCGCCGCATGAGTACGTCGCCCACGTACCTGAACTACATAGCAGACTGAGTTAAAGTTTACTGTAGCGATCAGGTCGTCCAGGCGGGATATCGCATCGAGATGTTCTCCGGCCATAAAGATGATGATGGCCTAAGGGAAGATGAATAGTTGAGTAGCAATGGAGTTGAGAGGACACGTACTTTGATGAGCAGAAGGAAACTAACGTGAGAAGGATAAAAGTGCTCAAACGCAATGTCGCAGGTCTGATAGGCCATGTTCCTTTCCCCCTTGCCGACGTGTGCCAGACTCTTTGCAATGTAGGCAATGACGGATGGCTGAATCTCGACAGCCTTGGCGTAAATCGGCATCAGTATCGGCGTATGTGGGAGGGGCGCAACACGTACCTTTTTGGCATCGACGAGCGCGGTGTCCCAGCTTTGCAAACGGGCTCTGATGAGAGCTCGACTAGCGAGTTCATGATGGGATATATTCTGAGATGTGACAATCATTGCGCTCAATAACTGGTCAGCGTCTTCCAGCTGGTCGTTTTTCCACAAGTCGAGAACGTCGTCGTCGTTGTGGATATCAGGTTCCTGACGGGTGAGATGTGGACAGGATGACGGGATTCGATTTTACGCAGAAAGACGAGCAAAGTTGTTCAAACATGTCATGATCCAAAGAAAAAACACTTACAGTGATGCGAGATAACCTTTTTATGCTGATTTTCTTGTCCCGTCCGCCAATGGCAAGAAAACGGTTGTCCGGAGAGAATGCGATGGAACGTATGTCTTGAGGGCAGTGGATGAGAGCAAGCTGGGAGCGTGTACACGTGTCCCAAAACAAGACGGTACGCTCTGTAGAGTATGCGATGAACTCCCTGTTATTTGGTAAAGCGATGCACGAGTAACTGTCGCTATTGGGGACTGGCCATTCCGAGATCAGTGATTTGGTGGATGCGTTGAATTCCTTGATTTTATCGTGGGACACGACAAGGAGGTGGTCGTTCAACCAGAGAAGACCTCTGTTGTAATGAGGGGTTACTTCCACCTTGATGTGGACAAGCAGGCGGCCGTCGTTGCTGTCCCAGACTTGAACGGAATCTTTAGTGGCTGTGGCGATGCGGTCACCTTGCAGCGAGTATTTCGTCGCGATGACGTAATTTTGGTGCCCGCATATCTGCTCTTGTTTGCCAGTCGCAACATCCCATACCACGGCTTTCTGCTTTGTTGCGGCGACAAGGCGAGTCGAGTCCGGCGAGAAATCGATGCATCCGTAGCTGCCATCCCCGCTGTGCATCCAAACTTGTTTGTATGTCGTCGCGTCCCAGACACACATGTTGCGCTTCCGAGTCTCCGTCCCCGCTGCGATCCACCTGCCGTCGTTGGACACAGCAAGACATTTGGCGATCCCCGTGTACATGCTTGCCACTTGTTCCCCGTCCTTGACTCGCCACACTCGAATTCTGCGTTTGTCGCCGCCCATGTGATATTCGCCATTCGCCGAGAACGCCACTGCCCATACTGTGCTCCCGGCGTCGATTTCTATGGACTGGGAATGCTCTAGACCAACGGTCAATAAATGCAACACATGTTCCATAAACACGCACCGGTCGGCAGTGGAGCCATTAGATAGCAGGGCTGCCAGGCAATGGAGGGAGTCGACGAGCAAGCTGTACTGTGTATCTTTCCACACGTTTCCTATCACTATCTAATATAGGCCTGGTAGACGCCCAACTGCTTCGTTTTTCGAGTTCTGTTTCCAGCACAGAATTCTTCTCTGCCTATGCATTGCCTTCCTCAAACACGTATTCAAGTAATCGCCACTTGCCACTCCCTTATATGGTACTTTCAACTTCCTGTGCTCAATCCGCACCGACACCTATCGTATTCTCTGTGGGGTCACCTCAACACTGCCACATCAAACTCTTGGTTGAGGCATCACAGGTTCTTCTACCAGTCCAACACATCCGGGGTATGATTTTCGGCATTCCGTCTGGATGACCTCTCCACGCTGACGCACGCGGGATGTCGCTCACGACCACCATTTCGATTCCCTTCTACCCCATCTTGTTCGTTGATGTACCAAGACAGGAAGAGTGACCTCCTAGGAGTCAAGGTCCTAGTTTACCCTTTTCTCCCAGAAGCATGTCGGAGAGTTATCGGTGCGCCTATGTTCGTGTTATATCCATGGCTTGCTGGGCATGCACGCGGCACGCCCATCACATCTCGCATATTCATCACCCTTTTTCCAGATTCAAGTGAGAAACCAAGTGGACGGAGACGGGCTTAACACAGAACTGACCACCATCTATTCCGAAACACGACTCATGGCCAAACGGTATTGCACCTCATCGCTGTTCTCAACGTTGAAACAAGCTCTGCCACTCTCAAGGAAAAGATCTTCGCTGACCAGTGTCATCCTTGTAGGGACGAACTTAATGTCAGCTCGTTTGTACATCTGTCACTCGCCCTGATCGCACACATACGTACTAACTAGCTCATGAAACCCTGTCGTATCACAATCTCGAATTCGAGACCCCCTGTCCCCTTACCAAGTTGATGCAAGGCATTGCATGTGGTATCTCGATCATCTCTGGAGTGATGTTCATCGTCGAGGTACGTACGGCTAAATCATAACATGCTGTGTAGATTCGCAAGTCCTAGATCTGCTCAACTTATGTCCCCGAGGCAGTAGAGGCAGTGCGCTCGTGCGCGGAACAGCGGGGCACTCAATCCCACATGGAATACTAGTTGATCTCCTCGATCGATAGGTGGAGGACACCACTTTGCGCCACCCCGTAAGGTCACCGCAACTACGAACTCATTGCCAAAGTCACTGGGTTTGACTTTGTGCGGATGTAGAGGGAACCACGCGCCCTGAAAAGAACGGCAAAAAGGAACACGGATTGATCTGATTTGTGTGATTGGACAGTTACGCCCTTTGATTACTGGGCTTCCATTCTGGCCAATGTGGCTGAAACGGAAATAGCAATCAAGGGTTTAAAGATATAAATATGTACATCTGCAAGTCACACTAACGCAGACGGCGGACTTTGTGGTG
>JBBPMA010000789.1:0-14752 GCA_038090075.1 Xanthoconium purpureum | reverse complement strand
TGTCCCCTCCCTCCAGATCACAATGAGCTTGACCTTCTCGCAACTCAGCAATTTGTGCAAAGAGTCGCTGGAGGTATGCGACAAGCTCCAGCTCACAGAAAGGTGAGTCAAGCGAGGTAGTACATGGAAACCTGTGGTAATGGCTTCCCAAGTCCAGGTGGTCATCAGATCAAGATGGGTAAGACAGTGGAAGATGGCTGCGTCAGGGAGATACACGTAACATGTGCTGAACAACAAAGCTGGATTGAGCAAGAGGTCTCTCAGGTGGGTGAGGTCATCAAGAGTGCTGAGGATCATTTGGAAGTGACAAAAGGAATTACCTTCCGCTCATAGGTTGAGCTTCCTGAGACAAGGGCAGAGGTGGAGGAGTGTGGTAACAGTCTCAGGGAGGACACTCATGCCAATGTAAAGGCAGACAACTGTCTTCGACCGAAAGGTGAGTGATTTCACAAGACTTCATGTGTCCAGCTCATGAAAGATGTAGATCTTTTGGTAAAGAATAGGCTCAACCCTTTGCACAAAGCAATTCAGCGCCAAGCAAGATAGCCATTTGGAAAGACTAACCACGCTTTCACGCGTTGAGCCACCAGTAAGTAGTTGTACAATTCTTGTGGGTCCTTGCTCGCTGATAAGAAAATCGATCGTTCCAGCTCATCAGGCAGAATTGACCCAAGAGAGACAGAGGTGACAGCCATGGGGAGTAATGACTAGTGGCATGCGGAGTGGATTGTTGGGATGATGTGTGCCTCAGAAGGTGAGAATCATTTATATTGCATGTTAGTCTATTCAGGCTTCCACACCTTGCCAGGATGTACAGTACACTCGGAAGGTTCAACCCACATTTGGTCAGGTGAGATCTCAGTTTGACCATCCCTATCCTGATCCTTTCATTTTCCCTGTTGATTGTGCTTTTTTCATTTTTTCGGCATCTGGATAGGTCAGGATATACAAAGTGTGGTTGACTGCTATAGTGACACCGAATTAGGTAAATCTATTTCTAAAGGGGTGACCAATCTCAGCTTACTAATTATACTTTGCATCAGGGCCACAATCCTGCCATCGCTGCAGGGCAGGCGGGCATAAAAATTTCAATTCAAACACTTCACTCTCGCTGGTCCGGTGCCTATTGGCCTGAATCTCGGAAGGTAATGACATCGGTGGCAGCGAGTGCTTTTGTCATTGTGGTCCCACAGTGCGGCAGACAACCTATCTCAGGGTCAAAGGAAGTCTGTTCCGCTTCCTTGGACCCTGTACATTGGCGACCTGGCTGTCAACCCTAGCCCACTGTCGCCATTCCAAGCAGGTTAAGGGGTAGATGTTACCACTTTTTGGTCTCAATTGACTGGTCACTCTGTCACCATCAACCCAGGCTTGCTATCTACATAAGGGTGAGTCGTCATGTCAACAGGCAAGGGCCCAACTGATGGGACCGAATTTATTTAAGGACATATTCCACAAATATTCTGATGGGCTGAACAGAGGTAAGCACATTCAGATGCCCACTGACCCTTCAACTAACTGACCAATCTGTCTTTGTCAGTGCATCCGTGTTGCTTTCTCCAGACTGTCAGGACTGAACTTATTTAAGGTTGTATTCCACAAAATTTCAGATTGACTGAATTGAAACAGGTTTGATCGGTGACTTCGTCACTGTCAACCTGAGCTCGCTTTCTGAAGATGAGTCATCATATCAATGGGCTCGGGCCCAACTGACAGCACCAAATTTATTCAAGGTTGTATTCCACAAATATTCAGATAGGCTGAACAGAAAGAGGTAAACGTGTTCAGATGCCTGCTGTCCCTGCAGCTAACTGACCAAACCATCTTTGTCAGCACATCCCTGGATTTACCTTCAAAATGTGGACCATGGGTGCTGCTTTTGCCAGACTGTCATCACACAATTGATGTCCACTCTAAATGTCCCCCCCCAGATCCTTGATCCCACCCTTTTACTACAATGGATTTGTTACGATCATCTTTCTTGCTCATACCTTCTTTCTCATCCGCACCATTCGACGAGTCTACATTGACCTTTTTCCTTACCATGAAGACGAGACCAATCACCTACTCACCTTTGATACCTCCACTTCTCCGATACTCTTTCCTCTGTGATCTTCCGCTTCTTTAACAGGACTGTCCGCTCCTCTGACTATTTCTCTTGTAGTAGTCACGTGTCCCCTAACCTTCCACATCGTTCTACTAGATTCCTCTTAAGTAATCAGTAGTACTTTAAATACCCGCTCAGCCTGTATTTCTTTCCCTATTCTTGTTCAGCACAATTACAGCGTCAGCCTTGCGATCCACAACCCACCTGAGTTGTGACCTAGTCTTTTCTCCCTTGAGACTTCTTTGAGGGCGCAGCGTCTCTTCATGAGTACCTCCCTCAGAGTAAGTAAATCCTTGACCTCGACGCAAGTCTGTCGACTCGCATAACAGGATTCACACTTTGCAAGACGAAATCCATGCCCTGCAAATGGGCAACTGCACGGACAGAGAGCAAGTGTTGATATGTTGTTCTATGTTCTATCTGACTAACATTTGCCCGTAGAACTTCTGGACAATATCACCAGAAAGGCCACGTCATCAGATGCCTGGTGTCACTCCATTACACTCTCGATGATATGTTAGCAGAGGCCAACCAACAGGCCAACATCACTCACACAAATATTGTGGTTGACCACACAAACAGGTGCAAAATTGACTTTTCCTTGTCAATGTTGCTGACAGTGTGGCCAAGCGAGAATTACTTATACCAGTCCTACAAGCAACTCTTATGATGGATTCCTTCCATTTCCGACATCCCTCAGGCTGGTCTCAGCAATGCTATACAGCAAGTGAGTATTTTCTTACCTTTGCCATCGTACAGTAGGGTTCATGTCCATTTAGCTTGGACAGGGAGCTGAGAGTGTGTGGACCAATGATACTCATAGGCTTAAAGAGGAGGTGGTCAGCTGGCTCATGCAGCGCCTCCCAATGCCCTCCCCTCCCCTCACAAAAGGGGACAAAAGTGGCAGAGGGTTCTACAACGATGCCACGGGAAGGCTGATATGTCCAGTTGACTATAACTGGAATGACGAAACATAAGTGGTTGAATGAGTTCTACCTTTTGGAGCTGACATTTGAGATGATGCAGCCATCGGAAGAACATTTGTGATTTCCATCCTCAATTCCTTGTGACGGTGCAATTATGGCCATCATTTCTATATGCAGGTGGCCAGTTCAACCTGAATGATCCTTCAAATGGACTGTTCAAGGGTGAAGTTTTAGTCCAGGTAGGTCCAGCACCCGAATCCATGTGTTGACTCATTCTTTATCTTTCAGGCATTTAAATCGATTTTCACTTCCCTGACTTCAGCCGAGGACACTGAAAATGTGAGCCCAGAGCCAACCTCTTCCATGAAATGTCGCAGAGGTGCAAGATGGACTCAGGGCCATGTGGCCTTGCGAATAGGCATGAAGAGTGTTCAACCACAGGCCATAGCCTACATAGCCTGCCAGGTACGTTGTTGACTCACTGACCACATGTCACCTGATGCCTGGATCATCTGGCAGCTTCATTTTGCCCTGTCCTCTTCCAGATCATGGGCCATTGTTGATGGTGCCTTCCACTCGCACAAGTTCTATGAAGCCATAGTTGAATGGTTCAAGGGGGCCAAGGAAGAGGACGACCACAAATTCATCAAAGAGCTCTTATTGTGGTGGAGCAAGTGAGGTCCCAAGCACAATCCTTTTCTAACCAGCACTGAATGCAGAGTGTAGGACAATTTTTGGGCTGATGTTTGCTTTGCAGATCGACCCGGACAAGTCTGCTAATAAATCAGTGGCCAGGTCACTGAAGAGACAATGCATCACTACAAGCGGATAAATCGGGCAGAGATCTCTGCAAATGTACTAGCAGTCATGTATTGTAGCAGGCACGAATGAACACATTTATTCATGGCGAATGCAAAGATTCGGAGTATAATCAAGTAGTGTCATTCAGAAAGGTATTATTCTCAAATAACAGGTTTCTACCACTTGCCAGGCACAATCTAAAAGACGCGCCTGATGAACAGGACTAAGCTTTCCCCTCCTTTTCATTATTCAGAACTATATGTCATATGAATCGAATTGTCACAGGTGGCCAAGTCATCCAATGGTGATATTTCAGCGCCATAGCACTCAACCTTACAATTGTTGATATTATGCACAGGTCTGAGAAACCTTGACTAACTTTCTCGCACTGGGTGATGTGCTACCTTGTTGACAGTCCAATGCTTCTTTTCCATAGGACCTACAGTTATCAACACTGTTATTACTTGGCCACTCGTACATGGCTGAGGGTTCTTGCCCACTTGTGTCATGCCGTCAGATCTGTGGCATTGCTGACAGTTGGATACTTATTTTCCATATGACCTACAGTTATCAAGACTGTTATTACTTGGCTGCTCATACATGGCCAAGGATTCTTGACTGCTTTCATCTCGCCACCAGATCCATGACATTGTTGAAAGACTGATGTTTCTTTTCCATAGGACCTACAGTTATCAAGACCTGATAAGGCCTTATCACATCTATCATATATTATTGCCAACATACGACTTGGCTATCTTGACAAGGCCTTATAAGGCCTTATTGGGAAAACGAGATACTCGTGATGTGATAGACACATGGTGGCATAAGCATTGGTAATACGACTGATGGGTATTGGATCAGATGGGTCTGAGGTACGGACAGGATGGCCAGTGCGAGCATACCAGATTGTGTAGGTATACGACCACTGCCTGCAATATCCCTTTTGGTGACAATCAACGAAGGCTTCTGAATGTGTCAATCATCAATATTCCATTTTATAATCCATGCGTACCATGATCAAGCAGACAAAGACAAACGATACAAGAAGGAGTTGTGAAATCTGACACCACTAGGGTTTGACCATGTTTCTCTGGTTGTCCAGGTCGCCTCCACGACAAAGTATCCATGGACATGTCAACATTTTATTCCAAAGAGGACAAGTGTTTCGCGTCTGTCAACCATTTGCTCGCGAAGGGGGCTGCATGGACACTATTTGAGGTGTAGAGTGCAGACAGAGAGTATGGTGATGGTTTCGAGTGGGTACGGTGGCTCATTATGTAGGAGGGCACTGCTGTCAAAAGCAGGAGAAACAGGACAACGATGACGACTGACTCATATCTCGGATTCATCGGCATGAAATGTCAGTTTCCGTGACAGGGAGAACCAATCCCCACCAGAAACATGGCCTGGGCGAGGAAGCGCCCAGACCTGATTTGTGTCAGTGGGAGGCAGTGCATGAAGAAGACACAGATCACAGCTTGTTCGTCAACTACCATTTCCCTGCCATGGTTTTTTGCATGTCCACATCGCTGACAAGAATCGGTGCATACTTGTGGAATGGGGTTGCATTCATGCTGACCATTGAGCAAGAGCATCCCCTGCCCATAGAAATCGATGTTAGTAGCCGGTTGTGGGCAGTAGCATTCTCAGCGAATGGCAGATGTCTCTTTGGTGGTGAGGACAAGGGTGTCCAGGTGTGGTGAGTAAAAGATGTGGTCTGGCCGCTTACTCGTGGACATCAAAGTAGATGTAACTCTGTTCTACAACACTGGGTTCAAGAGCGACCTCTGTCATATTCGAAAATAGAATCAAGAAGCTGGATGCGGCCACCGGGTCGACAGTCTTGCAATGGCCAGTTCTCAATAGCAATGACTACTCCTCCATCACTCCGCTACACCACGCGGAATTCATGCTATACACCATACCGTCACATTATGGGACACATCGACACACACCCAGTTTGCTCTCATCCAACACCCTCAAGACATACGCTTGGTTGCACTTTCTCCAATCAGCCACTTGAACGCACAGAGGTTGTTAACCGAAGCAATCCGCAAATCCCAGAGCTCACGCCACCATGTACTGGCTAGTTGAGCCCTCATGCAACCTCATTTACGAAAGTGGGATGCAGCGCTTGTCGATGCTGAGATGGTGCTTTTGCTCTCTTCTCATGCACGCTGACACTGACACTAATATAATTACACCAAGGCCCTCGAGATCCAGCCATCTGTCATCGGCTACATTGCAAAGGGTATAATGCATGTTGGCAATGGTGAAAGACACAAGGGTTATCTGGCATGCAACATCACATGCGAGCTCTTCCATTCATCTCATGATATCTTCCTCCTTCTGATCAATGTCTGTGTTTTCCAAACCTGGGTGGGTTCCTCTAACCGCTCGTCTCTTTTATCTAGGCTACTATCATGTTTATGTTCGGAGAGCACTACAAGGCGATATCCTGATTAGATGGTTTTATCGCTAAGATCCACTATAACTTGATATTCTATGGGGTTCAGGCAGGTGCAAAACACCCTACCACACAGGGAATATTGCCACTGAGGTTTTTAGCAGGCTCATATGCATCTTCTCTTTGGAAATCCGTACATGGAGAGTTCCAGTGAGCTCACATCCTGCCCCTTGGTACACCATGGATTCAACCCTTCCATCAGACTTTGCACAACGATGTCTTTCCAGTCTTGATGGTGACAGTGCCACAGCCTTGATCACAATACAGCACACTAACACGTCGATGCCTTATGCTAATCCCACACTGCTTTTGAGGGAGTGGGCAAAAGCAGCATTGACGAGTCACTCCTGGAAGGATGCCTTGGTTACCAATCTTGCTGTAAATACTTCCCTTTACCCCGTATGTCTCGTGGCCTAACGGTCTTGTTATGGAATTTGTTGCTCCAAGACTCACCATTTATCAGGCTGTATGCAAATGCCTCAAAGCAATTGATTGCCTCATGGATGCAATCAAGTATTTACATGAAATGGCAAGCGAATTGAAACAGGAGATGGATGACAAACAGGCAGAATGGATCGTCGGTGAGTGATCGATTATGTATGCCAGGCGACACCTAGTTGACTGTGCTGTTTTAGACCTCAAACATTGATGTGGTGAAAAGCTAGAGAACCTCGGGGATCTCGTGACGAGCAATTGGCAACATGACAAAGCCATTTCCCAGTATTCGGCTGCACTCTCCCTCAATCTCATGAACCCACAAGCCCTGTTTGTGAAGCGAAGCAAGGCACATGCCAACATGGGTTGGTGAAAGGAAGCGTTAAATGATGCAAACTGAAGTACGTCATCTTAATCTGATCCGAACATCATCCTTGTTAACCAAGACCCACTATACTTGATCCATCTTTACCATCAGGCTATGAAAGGAAACACGTGGCTTTACGTGGGGCAGGACGCCATCATGATGCTGAGATTGCATTCAGGATGATGCTCTCGAGAATGTCGAAGTCATCTGACCCAGAGATTCACAGTGAGGACAACAGCATTTTGATTGTTTATCCACTGACTTGTGTCATAAAGCGTTCTCTCCAGTATGTCAGTCCAGCACAGACGGAGGCAGCGATCCGCGGGGCCATTCAAGATGCCGTTCGTGAATCACCACTGGTGCTCATCAACACTGACTCTGGTCACCTTCTTGACAAACCTGGGCAAGCATCATCATTCAAATCGCGACCAATCTTTCACAAGTTGGTCACTTCTATGACCACAGAGATTGATCTTACCTTGAAATGGCCCCTCCAGGTTGTTGAGCTGACCGAGGTGCCCGAAACGAGTTCGGAAGGAGTTGCCAAGGTTGTTAAGATGGCTGGGCTTGGCAGGGTGACCATCAAGAGTGAGGTCAAGAGCTTCCCTCTGCCTCAAAATGGCATTCTTCAGGTTGTTGAGCTGGCCAAGGCACTTGAAACAAGTGAGAAAGGAGTTGCCAAGGTTGTTAAGGTTGTTGGGCATGTCAGGGTGACTGTCAGGAGTGAGGTCAACAGCTTCCCTCTGTCTTGAAATGGTGTCCTCCAGGTTGTTAAGCTAGCCAAGGTGCTTGAAATGGGTGAGAATGAGTTGCTGAGGTTTTGAAGACAGCTGGGCTTATGAGGGTGACTGTCAGGAGTGGGGTCAGCAGCTTCCCTCTGCCTCAAAACAGCATTCTTTAGGTTGTTGAACTGGCTGAGGTACTCAAAACAAGTTTGGAAGGAGTTGCCAAGGTTGTTAAGACAGCTGTGCTTGTCAAGGTGTGCTCATATATCATTATTGTTGTTTGGTGGACAAGCTACTACTGTTATGATCATCTTTCTTTGTCAAACTTTCTTTCTCATCCACACTACACAACGAGTCTACATTGACCTCTTCCCTTATCATGAAGACAAGACCAACTACCTACTTACCTTTGATATCTTTGCCTCTCCACTACTTCTTCCTCTTTAACCCCTTGTCTCACCAACAGGACTATCTACTCCTCTGACTACTTCTTTTATAGTAGTCACATGTCCCCACTTTCCACATGGTTCTACCGGATTCTTCTTATGTAATCTGTAGTACTTAAATACCCGCCTAGCCTGTACTTTCTCTTCATTCTTGTTCTGCACAATCACAGTGTCAGTCTTGTAATTCACAACTCGTCTAAGTTGTGACCTAGCTTCCTTCATCCTAAGAACTTCTTTGAGGACACAGTGTCTCTTCACGAGTACCTCCCTCAGAGTAAGTAAACCTTGACCTCATTGCAAGTCTGTCGACTTGCATAACAAAAGAACAAGAATAACCCTTCTGTCCCTCCTATTCAGGAGTAGGACCACCCCAGCCCACCCAAGATTTTTCCTCGACGCCCCAAGGAAATTTTTCAAGCTCCTGAGGATCTGGAAGAAACTGGAACACCCCAGGACACCCAAAACCCCCTAGACCTAGCAACCACCCCCCAGAGACTATCCCCTGTTGAACCCAGTCACTTCCTTGAACTACCGGCACTCCCATCTCCTGGAAAACGAGTAACAGCAGGAAAACCCTTCCTCAACCCAGCACTTCAACCGTCACCTAGGAAATGCTCTCCCCCAGCATTCTTGATACCCTCGACCAGCTCATCTGGCACCCTGACAAACCTCCCCTCATTCTCGAGCATCCCCACTGCCCCCCCTGTTCCTGCTCCACCAGCACCACCTGTTCCCCCAGGTCCTCCCATTCCCCCTGCCCCTACAAACCCGTTAACATTGCCCCCCCCTCCCCCACCACCCCCAGCCCCAGTCAACCCTCTGGTCCCCCCTGCGAATCCAATGTCTACCACCACCAGAACCACCAAGCTGAAAGCAGCACTCCCCGCTGACTTCTCAGGAAATCCAAAGGATGCCATCCAATGGATGAAAGCGATGAAAGCCTACTTCGCCATCAACTCCTCTATCTACACCGATGACAATGAGAAAATCATGACCGCTCTCAACAAAATGAGCAAGGGACGAGGAGCTCAGTTTGCTGAAATGTGGTATGACAAGATGACTAGTACTGCTATCCTTGCTATGGAAAAGACCTTCGACAAATTAGCAGAAAACTTTGCGTCCACCCTCTATCCCTATGACCTGGCGGAGACATCCTGGAACGATCTATACAAGCTTAGACAATGAAAGGAGGAAAGGAAAACAGAGGACGGCAGAAAGTACATTGACGATGGTTTCCAAACATATATCACAAGATTCCAGACCCTTGCTGCCAAAGCCCAGATGGGTGATACTAAAGAGACCATAGCACACTTTGCTACTGGACTAGACCCCCAGATCTCTACCATGATCCTTTCCATGTCGACATCCCCCGCTAAAATCCAGGAATGGATTGACAAAGCCAGAGATTTCCACACCCAAAAGATGCGCATCCTCGCCCTTCAAGGAGGACATGATCCTGGACATTTGTCCTCATCCTCCTCATGCTCTACCCAGGACCCAGACGCTATGGATGTAGATTTTATATGTCTCAAGAAGCTTACCCCTCCAGAATGTGCTCGATGCATCTGAGAGGGTCTTTGCTTCAAATGTCGCAAAAAGGGACACAACACGGACCATTGCAACACCTACAAAGGATCCTCCCAGAACCAATCTTGACCACCCAACCATCGCTCCCAGCAAGTTCACTCCACAGACACCTCCACCCCCACCACCACCACCATCAACCCTGCCACTCCCATGGATGCTTATGTCCAGACCTTGAAAACCCAGGGAAGAAGTGAAGAAGAGATTCTTCGGACCTTGAAGCTCTGTTATGAGGAGCCGAGAGAGGATGTGGCGGTTGCCACCACCTTTGATACCATCTCCTCTGAGGAGGATTTTTGAAACGGAAAGTCGCCTTGACGTCTTCTTCCCATGATCTAGCCCATGTACTAGTAGCCTTGCCCAATGAACGAACCATTCGTCTCCCCGTCAAACTGGCTACTGGGACACAAATCATCGAAACCACAGCAATCATTGACTGTGGAGCAACCGGAAACTTTATCGACATTGGCCTCTTGACTAAGGCAAACTTCCCCCTAAAACATCTCCCAAAACCCATCCTTGCCTATAATGTGGATGGAACAACCAATGCCAAGGGAACAATCCGCTGAAAAGCACACACCGACATCCTGTTCCCCCAGTCCAAAGAACCCATGGACCTGATGGTCCTGAGTTTGGGACAACAACAAATCATACTAGGAATGCCTTGGCTATGCAAATGGAATCCTAAGATCGACTGGAAAGCCAATACCATCTCCATCCCTCAATTCCCACACCCCTCGTCAACAGATCACACACCCCAACGATACCTCCTCTGATGGCTTGGACTTGATGTGGACCGCAAAATCTCCAAACGACTAAACAAACGAGAAGCCTGGCTGAAAGGTGAAGTCATTGGAAAAACCACCATCTCCACCCAGATTGCACAAACCACCGAGACAAGGGAACCCCTTATCCCTGAATGGTGCTGAGACTTCACAGACGTGTTCTCCAAAAAGACACACAACCAGCTGCCCCCACATCGCTCCTATGACCATACCATCGAACTTCATCTAGATTTTACTCCCAAAATAGCAAAAGTATACTCCCTGAACCCAGCAGAAATGGAGACCTGCAAAGAGTTCATCGAGGAACATCTTCAAACGGGGAGAATAGTACCTTCAAAATCACCCCAAGCATCCCCCTTCTTCTTCATACCAAAGAAGGATGGGACCCTTCACCCCTGTCAGGACTATCGCTATTTGAACTCTCACACCATCCAGAACACCTATCCTCTCCCTCTCATCCCTGAGCTCATTGATGACATGAAATCCTCCACTCTATTCACCAAATTCGACATACAATGGGGATATAATAACATTTGTATCTGGAAAGAGGACCAATGGAAGGCTGCATTCATCACTCCCCTGGGCCTATTTGAACCAACTGTCATGTTTTTCGGATTCTGTAATGCCCCACCCACATTCCAAGCATTCATGAATCATATTTTCACGGACATGATCCAGGAGAAATGGTTAAAAGTCTACATGGACGATCTGGGCATTCACACCAAAGACAACATCACCCTTCACCATGAATGAACAAGACAAGTACTTCAGCGACTCAGAGAACACAGACTATCAATCAAACTCTCCAAGTGCACCTTTGATGCCCCTCATATGGAATTCCTAGGAATGATCATCAGACAAGGCAAGATTGAGATGGATGGGAAGAAACTCGAAGCCATTGAAAAATGGAAACCCCCCACTTCCGTCAAGGGAGTCCAATTGTTCATGGGCTTTGCCAACTTCTACAGGAAATTCATCCCAGACTTCTCCAACATTGTTGCCCCCCTGAACCAACTCACCCGGAAAGGGGAATCCTGGGACTGGACACGGTCCCAACCAGATGCCTTTGAACGACTCAAGAGGATCTTTTCCTCCACCCCCATCCTATGAATTTCCGATGTCACTTGTCCTTTTACCATCATGACAGACACCTCCTTGTTAGCTGCTGGAGTGGTGCTCATGCAATCCGACAAGAATTTGGACCTCCACCCTTGTGCTTACTACTTGACCACATTCTCTTCCGCCCAACAAAACTACAACATCTACGATAGGGAACTTTTGGCAGTCATCCTGGCTCTGGAAGAATGGCAACAATACCTACAGGGAACCCCCCATCCTGTTACCATCATCACTGACCATAAAAACCTCTCTTATATCAAAGATCCATGAAAACTATCCAGGCGACAAGCCAGATGGTCTCTGTTCTTACAGGACTTTGATTTGCAATGGCAAGTTACCCCAGGAACACAGATGGGCCCAGCGGATGCACTCTCTCGATGTTACGATTTTCTTTCTATCTCATACCTTCTTCCTCATCCGCATCGTCCGGTGAGTCTACATAGATCTTTTCCCTTACCATGAGGACGAGACTAACTACTTACTTACTTTTGACGTCCTCACCTCTCCTATACTTCTTCCCCTTTGACCTACTATCTCGTCCACAGGACTATCCTCTCCTCTGCCTACTTCTCTCGTGGTAGTCACGTGTTCCCATCTTCCACGAAGTTCTACTGAGTTCCTCTTATGTAATCAGTAGTACTTAAATACCCGCCTAGCCTGTATTTTTCCTCCATTCTTGTTCTGCGCAATTACAGCGTCAGTCTTGCGATCCACAACCCGTTTAAGTTGTGACCTAGTCTTTTCTCCCTTGAGACTTACTTGAGGACGCAGCGTCTCTTCATGAGTACCTCCCTCAGAGTAAGTAAACCCTTGACCTCGACGCAAGTCTGTCGACTCGCGTAACACTCGATGTGATCACATCGACACCACCCAGGATAATATGGATACGTCCATCTGTCCAGAACTGGTAATCATCAGTGCATTAGACCTCACCCTGGCAAAAAAAATTAGATCTTCCTCCCAGTTGGACCCCCTAGTCCTACAAGCCCTTGAGAGCCTTTGACAGGAATCATCCCTGTTTCCTCGCTCCTTCAAAGATGAATGGCACATAACCAACGGACACCTTTACTTTAAGGGCCAGATGTACATCCCTCCACATGAATGACAGGCCATCCTACGATCTATACACAAATCCCCTACCACTGGCCACGCAGGACACTTTTGCACTTTTGCACTACTGGAACGCAACTTTTGGTGGCCTGGTCTCTCTTCCTTTGTCAATGCATTCATATCTGGTTGCACAACTTGCCAACAAAATAAAATCAACCACCACCCCACTTGACCCCCACTGCTGCCTATCCCCTCATCCTGTAACCTCCCCTTCAAGCAACTCTCTGTCAACCTCATCACTGATCTCCCCCCCTCCAACGAATATGACTCATTAATGGTCATGGTCAACCACAGCCTTACAAAGGGGGTAATCCTCATACCTTGTTCCAAAACGATTGATGCCACTGGAGTCGCCTGACTTTTTGTTTCACATGTCTTCAAACAGTTCGGACTCCATGACTCCCTGATCTCAGACCGAGGCCCACAATTCGCATCCGCCTTTGCTAGAGAACTAGCTTGACTTCTCCACTATGATGTTAGATTGTCCACCGCATACCATCCACAGACGGACGGACAAACCAAACATGCCAACCAGGAAATTGAAACATACCTTCACATCTTCTGCACCAATAACCCTCAGAAATGGTCGGACTTCCTCCCCACAGCCGAGTTTCATCACAATTCTGTTCCACACAGCTCAACCAAGGTTTCACCTTTCTCCCTCCTTTATGGATACAAACCTCAAGCATATCCCTCTCTGGAAAAGACATTCCTCCCTGCCCTAGAAACCTGATTGTCCACCTTGGAAGAAGCACGGAAGGAGGCATTAGCAGCACATGAAACAGCTCATCGGATCATGAAAGAACGAAACTTCCAGAACTTCACCCCATGGAAAGTTGGACATAAGGTGTGGCTAGAAGCTTCCAATCTTCATTTCAACCATCTCTCCAGGAAACTAGCACCCAAGAGACAGGGTCTGTTCGAGATCTCTCAAGTGTTGGGACCCCTTTCTTACCGACTTAGACTTCCACTGACTTGGAAAATCCACGATGTCTTCCATGCCTCCCTACTATCCCCATACAAAGAAACCGAAGCACATGGACCGAACTTCCCAAAACCTCCACCCGATCTGATCACCTCCGAAGAAGAATACAAAGTGGAACAGATTGTTTCACATCAGGGCTCCGTGGGACAATGGAGGTTCCTGACCACATGGAAAGGGTATCCATTGTCAGAAAATACCTGGGAACCCGAGTCTAACCTCCAGCATGCATCAGACATTCTCACGACCTACAAAAAGACCCACCAACTCCAAAGCTTAAAGACGACAACATGCCTTTCATCCCTCAGCACGATGACATCTCCACCCCCATCAGACCTGTTGACATCCCCTGGTTGTTGGGACTCACCGTATACCAGCTTGACTTCCTTCGTCGCCACAACCTCCCCCTTGACCATGCCAGGATGCACTCTTGCTTCTGCAGAGAACCCAGCTGCCCCATCCATTACTAGCACCACAGGACGAGGCATCTCTTAGTGAGTACCCCCCTGTGTATGCAGCTTGGAGACATCCCTTTTGTCTGGTTTGGTGTTGCTCTCGCCCTCTGCATCCTTTTCTTCCTCGCCAACCTTAGCCTCCTTCTATACATTGACCACCTTGCTCGACACAGGAGTCAATGAACAGTCCAGCTCCCTTCTCTCCCATGCCATATCATATCCCCACCTCGCTCTACTCACCTGTCCACCCACCTTCCCCCGAAACTCATCCCATCGACAGTAGATTCCTCACCACCTCTCAAGTACACACCCTCTTTACCATTGCCATTGCCTCCCCCACCATTCTTAGCAAAATCGAGAGACTTCCATCATATGAACACTACACTGAGTGCCAGGCCCTTGTCCAACTTCTCCACCATATCTTGATCGCCCAACTCCAACTG
>JBBPMA010000788.1:0-17069 GCA_038090075.1 Xanthoconium purpureum | reverse complement strand
CTCGTGAACATGACCTTGTTCCTCATGCTCATCAACTTCCTCGCTGCTCTGGTCGGCATTCAACTCATTCAAGGAGACATGGCCGGGACAGTCACCATGAATTTTGGTCAACTCTTCAACTCCTTTCTAGCCATGTACCAGATATTTTCTACCGAGAACTGGACCACGGTGTTGTACAACGCGACGGATGCCGAACTGAACCTTGGTCAAGCGGTCATCGTGTGCACGTTTCTGTCCTGTTGGTTGCTGTTTGCGTATTGTAAGTGTATTCGTTTGAGCTCGTATGTACGTTCAGCTGACATCGGTGGTTGACTAGTCATTGTAATGCAGATGTTCATCGCCGTCATCAACGAGAACTTTAGCGTGGTGGAGGAGGCTAAGCGAGAAATGCAGGCATCCGACTACTCGAAACAGCATACCAGCAGTCGATGGCTAAGCACGCTAAATCCCTATCTATGGTTCAGGACAAAGTCAACATTGGTGAACGGTGAAAACCTATCTTCCACCTCAGTCCTTGGGGAGGAAGACAGATATGTTCACCACAGTCCACTTCCTATGCCTGATGGGATAGATCAGGTTGGTTCTTCTACGGTTTCATTATTTTTTCTAACCGTTGAGCCCTTGGGTAGAAACGCACTCCAACGAGTACCAGTAGCAGGTCTCGTCATTTACGAAAGGGCTCGTTCGGTATGCTTCATGAACTCTTCGCCGGGAGTGAGGGGACGAACGACATTCCACTCCTCGACTTCCACCGGGTACGTTCTGAATCAAGGGGGCCAGAGGATCCAGTTGAGAACGAAACCGACCGCTACTTGTGAGGATGCTTCGTCGGTCTGACGACTTTTCTTTGCTCACCACCACTTGACTTAGTGACATATTGGCAAGTCTGAAACGCGAACCGACTATTCTCACGGATACTGGAGATATCCATAGAGCTCAGACCATAGAGTTGATTCGGAGACATCCAACATATGACAGGACCTTTTGGATTTTCCCTCAAACCAACCGCCTTCGTCGTCTCTGCCAGAAGATTGTTCGGCCAAGCGGCGGAGAGCGAGTTTTTGGCACGCCACACTCGGAGGTTGCCCACACGTTCTTCCAGCTTGCCATCCTCTTGGTCGTTCTTGGCAATGTCATCATCGAAGCGATCGCAACACCCCTCTACAGGCATCACTACTATATGCAACACGGTCCGGTGCGGGGCGCATGGTTCCGTATTACAGACGCCACTTTCGGTCTCATACTTTTGGTCGAATTCTTGGTCAAGATCATCGCGGACGGCTTTCTGTTCACCCCCAACGCTTATATCCGGAGTATCTGGAATGTCCTCGACCTCGTTATTATGGTTGGCATCCTTGTGAACGTCACTTTCGCGTTTATTGTCGTCACTGGCCTCAGTCGGTTTGTCCGCGCCCTGAAGGCTCTGCAGGCTCTCCGGTTCATGACCTTGATCGATAAGATGCGGAGTACCTTTGAGGACCTGATTCTGGCTGGCTTTATACGCATTCTCGATGCTGCAGTTCTTGCTATACTCTACCTCATCCCTTTCAGCATCTGGGGTACGACCATCTTTGCCGGGCTGATGAACGAATGCAACGACACGAGCGTTCAAGGCATAGGGGATTGTACCAACGAATACGTAAACACGATCTACGGGAATAACTTTGGATTCCTCGTACCGCGTGCTTGGGATAACCCGGCGCCGTCCACCAAGTTTTCATTCGACAACTTTCCTGCATCAATGCTCATCCTCTTCGAGATCGTGTCGCTGGAGGGGTGGATCGATGTCATGTCCGTTGCCATGAGCATCACTGGCAAAGGGCAACAACCACAGATCAATGCGTCGCAGGCCAACGCGATCTTTTTCGTGATATACAACTTGTTGGGGGGCGTCGTGATCTTAACGTTGTTTGTCAGGTAAGGGGCCTGCTAGATGAGTTGTGTATGTTTTCGAACTAAGGCCCATTATAGTATCATTATCGGGAACTTCACGCGACGGACTGGATCTGCGTACGTTACTGAAGCTCAGCGGGAGTGGATCGATCTTCAGAAGCTCATCAAGCGGCTGAAGCCATCAAAGAGACCTAAAGTGAAGCCCAGCTCTCCGTTTAGAACTTGGTGCTACGACCGTGCGATTCACAAGCATGGGTGGTGGACGAGGATGATGACCCTTCTCTTTGTGGTTCAAATATTCGCTCTGATGTCCGTTCTCCGTACTGCGGTTGGCTGGCTGACGTTAATGATATTCTCTGCAGGACCGAAACATTCTCAACGGAAGCCATTGACGATTGGCACCGTAAGCAACTCGATTCCTTACCCGAGCGCATCGCTGAAGGCGGTTGTTAGGTATACTTGTGTTCAGCATTACCCTGGTCTATGTGGTGGACACGGTCATTCGACTATATGGGCTTGGGTGGCATTCTTTCCGCGCAAATGGCTGGAACCTCTTTGACGTCGTTGTCGCGTCCGGAAGTTTCACCACGACCCTCCTCGCACGTTTCTACTCTGAGAACTTGTACGTTCAGCTCCTACAGAAGCTATTTTTAGTCAGCATCGCGTTCAAGCTCGTTCAGAGGGTGGCCTCTCTGAACCAGCTCTTCAAGACTGGCACGTAAGCATTCGCCCTTTATATTCTCGCCTTTCATTGACCCCTTACGATGGGACTCTTTTACAGTGCCAGTCTTCCCGTGATTCTGAACTTGCTCGGTTTATGGCTGACACTCTTTCTATTTTTTGCCATCATGTACATGGAGGTATTTGGCCTGACGAAGTGGCATTCGGGAGAGAATCCGTATCAGAATTACCAAACCATGGGATCAGCATTACTCATGCTGGTCTTCATGAGTACTGGGTGAGTGGTTGCGTCAGTGATCGAATGACCCTCGAACTCATCCACGGTAGGGAGGGATGGAACCAGTTTATGCACGACTAGTAAGGTGCCCTTGTCTGCGTACTCTCAATTGACGCTCACAGTGATGTACAGCGCCCTCGCATACCCGCGCTGCACGCAGGTCTCTTATGGTGTCTATCAGACGGACTGCGGAAACACTGTTTGGGCGTACACGCTGTTCATCGCGTGGAACGTACTCAGCATGGTGAGGACATACATGACCGAACCCACTTCGTTCATGGTTGATGATTTTTTTGCCAGTACATCTTCGTCAACATGTTCACTGGTGTGGTCGTTCAGAGCTTTTCGTACGTTTTCCAGACCACCGATGGTGTTTTGAAGTCGATCACGCGACATGAGACACGCGCTTTCAAAAAAGCGTGGGCGCAGTTTTCGGATCCAAACACCGGTCTATTGGAACGTCCGAACCTCGTTCCGTTCCTTGCTGTACGTCGTTTCCGAATCAGCTGGCCATCAGCCGCTCACCGTTATATGTAGAAACTTGATGGCGTCTTTGATGTGCGCATCTATCCATCCCAGCATTCCATTCCGGCCATCCTGGCAGCTTGCCGAGACAAATCGAGAAAAGACAAAACAGGCGGGATTCACGTGCGCAAGTTAAACAAGTTGCTCAACCAAATCGATTTCAGGGAGGTCCGGAAGCGACGAGTGGTGTATATGCGGATTTACCACGAAGCGAACGTGATGTACCATCGAGGCAAGGGGATTTCGTTTACGGAGATGCTGATGCTGCTTGCGCATCATAAACTGATCAACGATCGGGAAGCCCTAGGGTGAATTACCCCCTTTTTTTGTGTTGAGTAGGACTGACGTTGCGTGGTTCCTTGTTTGATGCGCTAGGCTGAAAGAACTCGAGGTGAGAGAAGAAATGCTCAAGCTGGTGGTGAATCTCGTGGGTCTGGACCAAGTACGGTCTCAACTATGGATGATCTCCCTCCGCCGAGAGTTCCTCCAAGAACGCGAGAGGGCTCGCGCAGCGGCCCGAGGTATGCCCACTTTTCGTTCCACGTTGGTACCAGCCTAGATTGACGAAATGGGTACGTGGCGTTAGGGATACCAAAGATCTTGGTCGACTCGGGGACTAGCTCACCCAGGGTGTTGGCTTCGAGCGATTTCACTGTCAGTCGAGAGTTGGACGGCGATGAAGCGGCGGATTCTTGAGGGGAAGGTGCTCGACCGCCAAGTTCGGAGGACGCTGGGACTTGACTTGCACGATGGAGATAATGAACATTACAGCAGGCTGGCTTGGTGTGGAAATATGATTGATTGTTGCAGACCGTTGCCATTTGTATGCATGAGTCCTCGTAGTGATCAATACCTGATGTACGCAACTTCCGACAGCTAAGACTCTAGTGAGGACTTTGTCTGAGATGATTGTCATTGAATGTGTTCAAGGTTGCCCAGTCGGAGTTCGAAATCAGTCAACCAATAGGGGTCACTGGTTTCTAGGTTTACCTTCCCCTTCCCGGTCCAATTCGAAGACAACTAGTGCAACTAACTCAGTACATAGATTCCGCCGGCCCGCTGATTGCACAAAGTAAGTGTCTGTCAAGCCTGTTAGAATAGTGGTGATCAGTCCAGCCAGCACGTCCAAGTCGCACGGATTTGATCAAGTCTCAAAGCGCATCCGCACCTCACCGCCGTCTTGCTTCCGAGAAATCTTTGCTCGAGGGGGACTGAGGAACATACATCCAGTGCTACCTCTATTTATACGAAAAGTGGGAGGCTGTCAGGACGAAGACGGTAAGTAAATAAGACATCGGTAAGGCAGGAAGGGGAAAATAACAGTTTCGGCCGAGGTGACGTGGCGCTTAACGGCCGATTCGCTACACATTCATTCCCGCACCGATCGAAGTACACATACCAGATGATATGAAACACTGGCTCTGATCCCAATTCAGAGTTTTGCGCGTACACATGACGCAGGGATAACCTCAGAGCCTGCAGACTCTGAGTCAACCACGGAACTGATGAGTCTCATTGCTTCAAGTTGGTACTGTCAGCGTGCACCAGTACAACGAAATCAAGTGTCGCTCATGACCACGAGTTGGGGGAAAACCTGTGGGATGAGGGCATTTGAACATGCGGATACACGAACGTTCATTGTGGCTTGCTTCTCTCTTTTGGGTCAAGAAGCTCGGTGTCGGGCAACGCACATGATCGTAACAAGGTGCCTAGCATTACAACAACGCTCCGAGTCCACGAGTCACTATACAACAAAAATAGCGGCATAAATCCCGGTCTGGCAATATATGCATGATGTGAAAATCTAAAAAGTCGAGGCGAAAGTTCAAATGATGTGAGCAGTGGAATAACGAATGTCCGAATCGCTCAAGATCCAGCTCCTAATGGTACCTCAGACGGGTGGGAACGACTTGTGACCTTGCGCACCCTCAGAAGACGAAGGATCGCATGTCCCTACAGCGGTTGTTTCAACTTTGATCTGAAAACTAGTCAACTGTACCGTCGAAATGGCTTGTGAGTCCGTCGGTGACCAACACAGCGAATCGAGCTGCGCGGGAGTTGTAGATAAAGTGGTTGTTATGCGATGTTAGCCGACCGACTCACCACGACGCTCTGAGTAGGGTTTCCCGCGACATCCGTCTTCACCACGAGAAACTCACGAGTAAGCAGGGTATCCATGAGCGTCTTCACATAAGAAAGCAACAAAAAGAAGTTATTACACGACACTTCCATTGCGCAGAGAACACTCACATTCGTGTAGATACGACCGATAGGAATGGTGAACATGCCGTAGAAACTCATGTCTGGGAGCAAGGCGAAGGTGATCAAATCACATAGGGAAAAGATGCTGGAGAAGAGGCCTGTTTGGATGGCGCTGCGAATAAATCGGTTGATAATCGTATCGGTTTTGCGGAAACCAGTACGAGAACGGGAGAAGACGATAACCAACGTAACTAGCGATTGTAAATTAGCGCTCTGACGAGGAATGGGACAAAGGGGCGTACCTGTGATGAACGTGTCCACGACAACCTGCATGGATACCCATGCAATCACGAGTGGAGTGAGACGGGGTAGTTCAGTCAACCTAGGTGGTAATCAGTTTCGTCGAGCACAACAGCCGTTGATGCGTACACTTTGATTATCGCAGCCTCGATGGTGCAAGTCATACCCAGAATAAACGTAGGGATCGCCAACAGTATGACCACACCGTATAAGACCTTGTTGCTGGTCAAACGCCAGATCCTACGGTACGGGTATTCGGTTGACAGTCAAGTTGGTAAACATACATCATACCTGATCCCAAGATATATCTGCGTTGCCAGAGCAGCGAGCGCGGTGGCCAGAGGGGTAAATATATATGGCCATCCAGACACTTCGAGGACTGTTAGGACTAGACTCAATGAACAGACCGATGCGATAATCCCGCACCTGCAAGAGCTGCTGGGTTATCATAGTTGGTCACTCTGGAATGCACTAAGCATGAGCGGGGTAGAGGCTGATGAGGGTACGAACGTATAGTTCCATGCCAAATATATCACGCTGCAGAAATCATGGACTCAGTCTAGAGGCACTAAGTGATAGATACCAATACTCACGAGGCACTGTGGAAGGTATCCAAGGTGAACAAGAAGAGCACCATATATCTGAAATCGCTTGTCAAAGCTGTATACTTCGAGGAACGGTAATCAACCAACTTCGTCGCTGGCCGGTCATTGAATTCTGAGCGGGATATAAGACATGGTGGCTTCATTGTTGCTCACTTCACTTACTCATTCGGTAATACGCAGCGAACTGGTACGTGACGAGCCCATACAAGAACGTATTGACTTGTTTACGACGCGTCGGTCAGAGGCCCTAAATCAACGCCGATGTTAAATCGTAATCGCGGGCACTCACAGAATATGCCTACGAGAAGCGGTCCTATCGTTCAAGCACGTCAACAACCCATTACAAACTGGGACCATCAGTTGTACGCACCGATGGTCGTTTCATACAAGCCCATTTGATTGAGATTGCGCGATATTAGCTGAGATACAGTCTTGGCGGGGGGTAGCGTGCAGGGGAGAGGGGGGACAATGCTACGAGTAATCTGCGAATGGTATGTATACTCAAGCGGGCCATGCCAACTTGGATAGTCCAAAGTACAGGTTCTTATCACAGGGTGGCAGGGACCAAAGAAATTTTTTTGATCAGAGGCGCTGCAAAACGACAACGTTAAGTACTTACAAACTTGAAACGCTGCAGTTTCTTCGTTCGGTCCGACCTGGTCACCCGAAAGTACATTGGATTATTCCGTTCCTCACGCCGCCAGGCACGAGCCCCGCGGACATTGGTTATCAACGTCGCAACGCTGACTGATCCAGTGTGTCAACCAGTATCGCTAGAGTGGCAATTTGTGCTAACACTGCAGCCCGATTACAATGCACTGACATTTTATGTCGTTCTGGGGCGAAATGCCCCGCACCAGGGAATGTGGTTAGGATAATCTATGGCTAATGTACTCAAGTCAAACACCATTCATATCTTTTTGGCTCTAATTAATAAGACACCAGTAAAGCAGGGAGTCAAGGGGGAAAATAACAGCTCCGGCTGAGGTGACATTCAATCCCGCACTGATCGGGGTACACATAATACCAGATGATATGAAACACTAGCTCTGATCCCAATTTGAAATTCTGCGCAGGTTCTGCGCGTGCACATGATGCAGGGATAATAAATTAACCTCAAAGCCTGCGGAATTTTGATATGTATCCTGACACTTCCCAACACTCACGAGAAATTCCTCAATTCTTGCATCCTCTCGTCACCCTCCTCAGTTGTGGCGATACGCAAAGCCCGACTGGGGGCAAAGGTTGTGGCAGCGACGGGCAGAACCGAAAGAGACGGAATTACGCTAGTCTTGTTCGTCGCCCGCTCGACGGTGGTACCTACTCTTCGCGTCGAAAAGGTTTCTCCGGTTGCCAAATCGTTCCACGACGTAGTCAATGGGCGAGTGCAAATTTGCTGCCGTATAGGAGCCCAAATCCGAGATCGTTACAAGACCATATTACAGATCTATGGGCCGCGCTGAAAGGTTACGACGAGGTGATGGACCCGGAAGACAAACGTCATGCTCTGGCCTGCTTTGTTGTCATGCGCAGCTTCCGCAAACTTGCAGCGCGATTTGACGAGGATAAGCGGTTCTTCCGAGATCGTAGGCTGTTTCAGGTCATCGAACAGTGGGAACCGGATGAACCCGACTTTTCACCCCGATGGGTTCCTGTTCCTCCATGGTTACACGTACCCAACATAATGCCCGATGGAACAGAATGTGAAGTTGATGGCCAGGTACGATGGAAGCTGCCATGTCGAAGATGCTCGCGGGGCTGAATCAATCTATTCAATTGGCCAAAGTTGCTTTGCAAGCACGGGTGCCACCTTGACTGAAGACCAGTCTTCTGCAATCTCTGAAGTTTATGACTGGTATTTCGTCACTTGGGATCAACGGGTTGTTCGGATTCTCCTAGAGAGAACTAGTCTCGCAATGCACATTTCGTACTCGATGTGCCATGTATGCGGTTAGTGTTACTTTGATTTGTCCCTTTTCACCTCTGGCGGACCGCTATCATCTATAGCTGAGAACATGGACGGCAAGTCGTCTATTTGTGTCTCATATGGTATATCTTTTTGACGCATGTCCAACAGGATGTTATTGGCACTGTCGGAACCATTGGGGTGAGCAAGAAATGCTGTCGGTGCTGTTATCGGCTCGCAATAAGCCTCGAGCGACGCTTGAAAACTCACTTTACACTTCCTGGGACACATGGTCTACTGTGCGCATGGAGTCCACCCGCCGTCGGCGTTGGGGTCTCTGTACTGTTGGGCCTGGAGAACGAATTATGGCTAGAGCTTAGGAGGGCATCTATGTAAAGGGTGCTTTCATACCGAAGATCCGAAGCACGTCGAGCCAACCCAGTTGCTCCCCGAAATATATTGCGGAGAATTGAAGAACTAAAGATAGGTTAGCCAGATTCAAGGATTTTCCAATACATCGCCTTCGAGTTGTCTCTATTCATCCATTATTCGCTGACCCTCCGAAGTAAAGTGAAAGTGCATTTCACAGAGCACTTATTGTAAAGTTTGCAAACATTTGCCTTCTGTATAGTTGGTTTATTGTACCACCAAAAATGCGAGTGTGAATGCAGTCGTATCCTAGTAACTTCATTGTCACCCACATCTCTGTGACATTATGCTCATCACCTTGATCGTTTACTACCATCTCAACTATTCTCCGTGCTTGGAGTAGGATCAGACCTTCCGACAAGAACTGCAGTCAGAACATTCTTGATTCCAGTTGACAGGGAGACATGAGCTAAACGACACGTATTGTTGTTACAGAATTTCAGCAGACACGGTACACCTGGCAACCCTTCCCATAGATCCCTCTACATCTCCCTTCGCTCCCTTGTCCTCGCTCAAGCACCCTCATACCTCTTTGACGACACTGTTCTCTTCGTCACCTTGCTCTTCCTCGTCTCCACCACCCGTTCCGACTTCCTTTGAGACTGCACCCTATTCAGATTCACATCTCGCTCCCTTTCCCTTTCTTTTTCCCTTTCCCTTTCCCTCTCCCTTTCCCTCTCCCTCTCCATGTCCATCTCGTCTGTATACCCCTCCTCTTCGAGTCTGCGAATCTCCATACCCAACTCTTCAAGGTCATTTGATCCGCGACGCCGCATACTCGGAGCGGGAATGACGGGGTACTCTGGGCTGTCGTTGAGCTCAAACATCGGGAGACGCTCGTTCGCGAGATCGTGACGACGACTGTCAGCGCGCGCGCGTCAGGCATCGCGTTGGCACATAGCAAAGGGGACGCCACGGTAACACAGACGCAGACGGAACAGGAACCAAGCCCAGATGCACGCAGGAGAACAAACCGTCGGGGAGTGTTAGTCGACAACGAGGGGCAGAGTCGGGTAAAATGAACGCACGCATCTGCAAAGCTGCGAATGTGGTGTCTAATCTGTGCGCCTTGTTCCGTCAGCATGTCAGGACCTCTGTGGTCTTCGAAGGGGAAGGCCAACAACTCGGAAGCATTCTCGGCTTCCTCTCTGTAGAAAAAAGACGAGTGATATCAACGATCGGCCGGAGGGTCTCGAGGGCAGAAAGGGAAACGGAGCGAAGAAGAAAGAGGGGTGAATACTGCAGCGTCGATCGCGCAAGAGATCAACACATCATGGTCTCGCGGAAGCACAACTGCGAGATGTCTTAACTCCCAACCAGAATTGAAACACACCTCAGAAGCTGGAACACGCGCTGCATCTTTCCAACCGCTAAAATCTTATTCTTGATGTGTTGTCTTCTCGCTACAATGTCCGAAGGTGGCAGCGCGAGATCAACAGCGAGGTCGTCTTCTCCTTCTTCTCCTTCTCCTTCTTCTTCGCCCTCAAGCTCCTCTGGACTGCACGTCGCAAGGATCGCGAGTAGCATCTCAGTGACTAGTGAATTTTGCGCATAAATCGGGTCATGAGTCACAGCTAAATGTGAGACAATAAGGGATGAATATAACGCACTCTTCGCCCCAACGAACGGTAAGCTCCACGTGAACCCGTCCATGAAATTCGGTAGCCAGTATGGATGACTACTCGAGTTGAACTGCCTGATCGTGATGTTTTTATTTGCGTACTTGATGATGGCGCCGCGATTGTGGTAGACGTCGAGATAGTTGGGTGCGCTAAAGACGGTGATAACAGAGGGAAACTTTTTGGTTGGAGTTTTGCGGTACATCATGTATCTGAAACATCGTTGGCTTGAGAGGGGATAGATGCAGCGGAGGAACATACCCCGCGTCTTGGGCCTCGTGTCCTCGTACGATCCCAAGTAGGCTGTTCCGCTCAAGGAACTTGCACGCTGCCTCATACCTTTCCGCATTATACCACCTCGCCGTTCGTTATACAGACACTAACTTCAGAAATGAGAGACTCACGTATAAAACCATGAACAACCCCTAGTCGCATTGTGTTCAAAGGTCGTGCCAGGGGGTAAAGCGGCGCCATGCGCGGAAGCTTCCTGCTCGTATCCAAAATTCACGACGGGATCTGACCACAACAGATCGCACAGCAAGCCGCTAGATCCGGGCTCCTGGAAGCGGTCAAGCTGTGCATGTATCCGTCAGCCAAAGGCTCATCTAAGATCCGAGAGCAGGAGTAAAAGGGTAATGATGAAAACGTACTCGTCGGAGGTCTTCCAGGGTGATAAGCTCAGGGGAGAGACCTCCATGAACGCAAAAGAAGCGACCGTCGACGAGCGCAGCGACAGGCAGCGCATAGAAAGATTCCAAGCATGCGTCGTAAACAGCTTGAGAGTACTTATGGAGGCCTGTTTCAAGAAAGAGACGCTCAACACAGAGTTCGGGCGGATCTTAGGCGAGGACATGCGTACATTCGCGCTTAAAGGTAAAATACTCTGTTAAATGGCGACATTCGTGGTTGCCACGAAGGAGGGTGATGTCTTTGGGGCGCTGGATCTTGAGCGCATAGAGGTATAAAAGGCACTGGAAGTGTGAAGTTTGGAATGTGGGCGGGGACGAACCAGCAAGACACGCACTTCGATGCCAAAGTTTCCGCGATCGACGTAATCACCGAGGAACAAGTAACAGCTTTCTGAAAAGCTCCCTCCGATCTCGAAGAGTTTCATTAGGTCATACTGAGGTGAGATCAGGTAGGATGCGAATCAGTCCACTTATATTACACTTGGAATGACATCGATGGAGGACGAGGACTCACGTATTGACCATGGATATCCCCGCATACTGCGATTAATTGAGCGATGACACGCGACCGGTCACTTGTATTGATGACGACTAAGAGAAATATGGAACTACTCACTTGTAACAGGACTCCCTACGTTGACCATGTTCGGTTCACGGGAAAAGATGTTTGTCGCTTTGGAAAGGATGTACAGCGCCTGCTTCTCTGTCAACCTTCCCTCCCTGAAGAAATGTTGCTTCAGAAAGTCTACGTTGGGCACCATATGAGTGTCGCCTGGTGGGCCGTACTCCCTGATGAAGAGCTGGTCGTCTGCCGGCTTCCAACCGACAGGTTGTGGAACCTGTACGTACAAGAATGCAACATGAGTGGTCAATCATACTGTGATCGTGCTGTAGCGCTGATCGCGTTGGGAGCAGGAGGGCCATGAGAGACTGACATTGGGCATCGCTCGTTCTTGTAAATTTTCTCCGGGTTCGACGATACCCCATTGGGGTACACCACCGGGAACTTGAATAACGGGGTCACGGTCTTGCTCGAGGGTGTTGCTGTAGGACGATGGGTTCGCATAGCCTTGTGAGTGAGGGTGGTAGTAGTCTTGATTGGATGCCATTCAGGCCGTCGTGCCGGGTATCTGCTGCTGTGTCTTGCTGGGTATCGTCCGTCGTGTTGCTCGACGTCGTGGATAACGCTGACTGATGCTGGTGGTCAGATGTGATGTAAGTTGTGCAGTGCTTTTCTTACCCAACACTTTCCTTTGTTCTCATACCAAGTTGAACACAGCAGATAACCCCGACATCGAACCTTTTCATTCTTACTAGCAAGCATAACGCATCAACCTTGTTACTCGCTCTCACGCGTTCTTGTTCGACTCATTGACCATCTAGTCACGATTATTATGCTTGTCTCAAGGCTGGGCTTCATCACTGCACCGGGTTGGACGATACGCAGCTTATCTCTCTCCGAGTACATCAGATGCGTTTCATCCTCAACGGTGCTTCGTCATTCCGTTCGTCCGCTCAATTAGCCAATAGCTACCTCGGAAGTCGACGAAACAGTCACACATCCATTAAATGTGAGAAGACATACGTGGAATGTGTGACGGAAGACAGGCACAAACGATGACGATTAAAAGAACGAATGTTACTAGATGAAACGCTATCTATTAATCGATGGGGTTATTTTGGCAGCACGTATGTTTGATCAGCCTCCAACGCGGTCTTCATTCAACCTCCCGTAGCCACCGGCTTGTTCAGTACTTGCAATGACGTCGAACCTTGAAGTCTCCTCACCACTCTTGTCCTGACAGCTGGCAGTGGTGACGGCGTAAAAGAAGGATTCGTGAATCGAGAGGCCACGTGTCAAGCCGTGGCGAACACACGAGAGAACCTGCACGTGGCGCGGCGATCTTGACCAGGTGGAACGGCTGCTTCGCGCAGCAATCGGGACATACATTCCCACCGTCCGCGTTCTCAACCTGTTCATGTCGTATGGTAACACCGTCTGGTTGTTCCTTGTAGATTTCTATCCTAATGAGGAGACAACTCGAACCAGCTGTCCAGACGAATACTGTTACCTCACCGAACGACGAATCCTAACCACGCCTTTGTCTCCAACATTGTTTTTCGCTCTTTCCATTTTCAGCCCCTGTGGATGTCGAACCGGAGAAAATGATCAACGTCGAGGTGTCTTGCCTTGACATGACTTGCATCGGACCCTACCAGCCTACCACGCCTATCACGACTTTCGATGCTTCGTGCTCTTGTCACAGATTTGACGTCTTTCCTATCAAGTTGATCGTGTATGCCCTGCACCGGGTTCTACCAATGTCATCCGAGTCATTTGACCGTGATTTCTCACCTTGCCCCCGCCACGAGGACCAGATGGGCTTGTTCCTCGGTGAACACGGCGTACCACTGCATCAAATCGTGTTGTAAATCGAGTGTGAGAACTCGACATTTTGGTCTGCCGCGGCTAAGAGGCGCCCCTCGACGAGCTCACAGAGCCAACCAAAGCCGCAGTGAATATTGGCGGTATGTTTCCGATTTATATGGTCTGTTACGCCATTTTCTTATGCTTTCATTATAGCGCGTTGACCCTGTCTCTGACTCTCATCATTGTTTTGATTCTTTTTCTTTTTTTCATGTAATTGACGACAGACACCGTTTGTGCATACTTGTCAAAGCCAATCATGCGGTTTCCTTCCCTTGGTCTTCTTCTTGCCACTGCCGCGGTGGTCATTTCCACCCTAGTGCGTCCTTCATTTTGGGTAGTCTGGTGTGCTGAAGTTGCACTGATCGGTTTTTACTAGGCACCCCTGAACGAGCTCGCGAGCGTATGTCTGAAACATTCATCATCTGCCATATCATTCCGTTCATGTCGTCAATACAGCGTGACACTGATATCGGTAACCCTCTTTGCATTCCTCTTCCGAGTGGTATCTGTGTCACTGATGGGGACAACTGAGTGGAAATCGAAAGATTATCCCAAACGGCTTTACTGGCATCAGGAAATCGGCAAGGTAATGGTATAACCAGCCACATATGATAAACACTGTCTAGACGTACAAGGAGAGGTGGATATCTCGATGAGGTGCGTTCTCGGGCTGGGCCAAGAGGCGCTCGTGTGGCTAACGACTAACGTGACAACTAGACGGGGACGGAGACAGGATATTCACGGTCCGCGGTGGGAAGACGTACGGAAGACGTGGCTCAATCATGGGATGCGCAGAAGTTGGAGAGTACGGTTGATAACGGGGGGGTGGGAGATGCTTTGAGTGACTCATCATCCAAGTCCGGCGTGTTTGAATTTTTGAAAAGAATGCTCGTCTATTCGTGTACTCTAGCTTTAGATGTGTGATATTTAGCTCAACGAGCCTCGACTTCCTGTTACATCCGTTAATTTATCCGTCATGTGTATGCTAAGTATTTCGAGTTACTTGTAGGTTCATACAATAATCCGTCTATCACGCAGCTGCAGGAATGACGGAAAAGGGGGATAGGAGGTGGTTAAGCAGAGTAGCAGACGATCCATCTGAGGCAAGAACCCTTGTTTCCTCCGCGTCCCACTCTACCTGGTCAAAAAATTCAGCGGCACCGGACATGTGCGCGACACGGGCACATGTAGCGTGAAGAGCGAGTAAAAGGGGGTCGGGTGGTAGCGCATTCTCGAGTTTTGAGTTGAATTCGACAAAGATAGGATCGCCATAAACTTCGCCATCATGACGCGCAATCAGGCGGTGGATACCTTCGTTTTGTCCGTTGTCGGGCGTGCAGACTTTGTAACGATGCTCCTACACACGTGGTCAGTTAGCGTGGCTGACAAGTCTCTGAGTATCATGTCTTACCGTCTCAGTATACTCGAGCCACATCTCTAACTGGTCGAAAAGAGCATGGACATCATGCTGAAATGAGATCAGATTCCATGTTTCGTGAACGCCTCCTGGTCGAAAGAAGGCATCAGCGAATTTTGAGAATCCGAACGACTTCAGGATGGCCAAAGCAGAAGCAGCAAGATAAGCCTGAACAACGCATAAATACAATGGAAAATCTGGTTACTGGTAGAATGGCACCTTCTTGTAAGTCCTGACTTCCTCGTTGTCTCTGTCGATCTCGGGGTCAATGTTTTGCATAGTTGATTCGTTGAAGATGTGGCCCATCTCAAGCGCAAATGCCACAGTTTTGCCAGGTTCGCGAGCGAGTTCCCGACAACGCTTCAGCGATGATTTGTCATATATTCCTGTGACGACGCAACGGTAGCCATCACGGGCCAATGCCTAGTTGATCATGAGGAACAAGGCAAGTGAATGTTAGTGCGAGATACGCTAGCCTTCTTCCTCTTAGAGTCATAGTTGCTACCGCTGGACTCCACTGCGTCTTTGATCATATCCTCCAACGAGTCAAAGGAAGGCCGTGAGGGGTGTGAAGAGGGCGGGGGATACGGGGCGTTGGACGATCGAACTCGAGACTACTGTGAGCGTTGATTCAGGGAGAAAAAGTGGTCGAACGCACACATCCGCATGAATTTATCACGGAGAAGTGTACCGGAATCGATGATGACATCACGTTGACTTTTCTGAGGGATATCGGGCGGCGAGACGAACCACTTTATGAGTTCTGCGCTGGGTTTAAAGCCGAAGTAATTGGATTGCGCTGCAAACTCGAGGAGAAAGTATCCAGCGGTTCTGACAGCGACGAGTTTCCCCTCCGCCTCCTTCAACACGCGAGCTTGTTCTCCTGACAATTCTGTGTTGAGTTGTAAGGACTGGACGACACCCCCTACATGCTCCTCTGCTTCCAAGACGTTGAGGTAAGCGCTGTAGGGAGGAGACCCGGGGGTCCATCTGAGCTCCTTGATCCGGTGAGAGCAAAGCGCAGGGAGCTGAATACTAGGCATTCTTTGTAGAACGGTAACGATTCATGGTCCACAGTCTGGTCACGATCTGTCACGCTCCTGTGACCCCACGAGCCGTCGCCAGCTAACTTATCCATGCTCCCCTTGCAATACAGCATGTCGTGCCCGTGACCGACCTCGTGGTGGCCCAAGACGCTCAGTGGCTCACAATGGGTCCTTACAATCCTCCCAACCTTTTCGGAAGCAACGACGATAACGACACCTATCTTCCTAGCATGGTCAACAAGGAAAAACGAAAGGAACAAGGTGTGCATTGTGTACACTACGCGCGCTCAGCTACTAAAAAGGTGCTAGCGCTTTTTGAACAGACAAAGAGGTCGTCTCTCACCACAAAGATTCATAACATCACACAAGGGCCAGACTAGCTTGTTCTACGGCGAATACGGCAACTTGGACAAAACTTTATAGGTTTTCGTCAATATCAGCGTTGGTTCGTTCTGTTAGTCCGTCCGATCGAAAGATGGAGGCTCATTGTGCATCGTTCAGGACCACCGCATCAAATCAAGTGGAAAATCGAGTGTGAGAACTCGACGGTTTGGTCCACCGCGGCTAAGAGGCGTCCTTTGACGGGCTCACAGAGCCAGTTGAAGCTGCGGCGAATATCGGGTGTGTGTTTCCAATCTGTGCCGTCTGTTACGCCATTTTCTTACGCTTTCAATATGGCGCGTTGATCCTGTCTCTGACTCTTATCATTGTCTTGATTTTTCATGCCATTAACGAATGCAGTTGGAAATCACAATCCCCAGACAGCTTACGTTCATTGTGGGTGCGTTCCCAACGATCTTATCCTTGGCTAAAGGCATTTTTCGGTATTATCTGTTTCCAGCGATGTATATATATTACTGCCACCTCCAACGTAAGCATTACACCTTACCTGTTCCACCGCGACCGAACAGGCCCATTATCTGTGTCGCTGATCGAATCCCTCTGGCGAAGAGCGGATCTCGTGGCATAATGTTTACGCCGTGAGGAACCGCACAGCACCGAAAAAGTGCAGGTAGGTGCTCAAAAGAGCCCCACGTGCCAGCACCATC
>JBBPMA010000787.1:0-17074 GCA_038090075.1 Xanthoconium purpureum | reverse complement strand
TCCGATCCCCCATCTTCGTTTCCATAGAAACTCGGGAGTTGAGCGGGCCATCTCAGTCAGCGGTTCTTCCGCAAGCGGTATGTATCTATTTTGAACCTGTTCGCCTGAGTAAGACTCATCGTCTCCCGCATGTTATAGTGTCGTCTTGGCCGTATCAGTCGGGCTGTTCCCTTCTGTTCCCGATTTCGGATAAAGATATGCGCGAGTTGCTGCGCACATAAAACCAGGCCCATCTGAGCAGTGCACCCAAACATCCCACCCCCACTATCTTGATCAAGTCCTGCTAGTATCGCTATCATGGTCCTGAAACTCTACGGTTTCCCCACGTCCACATGCACCCGTCTCGTTGCATTGACATGCAAAGAGAAGGGTATCCCCTACGAGCTCATACCCGTCAATCTCGCCAAGGGCGAACAAAAGGCCGCCGAGTTCGTCAAAATTCAGCCATTCGGCCAGGTTCCTTACATCGTGGTGCGTAAACCTCACCAAGTTTGGTACGGGAACACTAACCATTGACATCAAGGACGATGACGGTTTCACCCTCTACGAGTCTCGCGCTATCGCTCGCTATTTGATCAGGAAATACCCTAATCAGGGTACGACTGGCCTCGTTCCCACCGATCCCAAGGAGGCGGCCTTGTTCGAGCAAGCGGCCTCCGTCGAGGTTTCCCACTGGCATGCCCATGTTGCCCCTCTCGTGTTTGAGAAGCTCATTAAGCAGTACGTGTCTATAAATGCGCGCGAACGCTGAGCGTTTCAACGTCTCAAAGGCGATATGGTGGTCAAACGGATGAAGCCAAGGTCAAAGAGTACCTCGAAAAACTCGAGGCCAAGCTCGATGTGTACGACATCATCCTTGGCAAGCAGAAATACCTGGCTGGCGACGTACGTTGATGATCGTGCTGACGTTGAATCCTGTGGATGACTCATGAGCCTGCAGAACGTGACCCTCGCTGACCTCCAGCACTTGCCTTATGGAACCGCGCTCGTCACAATTTACGGCCATGCGATCGAGAGCCGGCCCAACGTAGCTAGGTATGGACTTGGGTGCCAGACATGCGATTGGTGTTGACTTGGTGTTCGATTCCAGGTGGTGGAAAGATATCTTTAACAGGCCTGCTTGGCAGGCTGTCAAGGACGGTGCGTAGGTCATGGAGCAGAAACTATGACGAGGTCAAGGATGCACGGATTGTCGAACGCCGCGTGTGTACAATCGTTGGTTTGTACTTGTAGCTGACGTGTTTGTGTAAGATACTGGATCTGACATCATGAGGTTCATATTAAATAAACGATCTACAATTGGCCTACGAGGCACCTTTTGAAGCTGTGTAGTGTGATCTTGGAGGTGATCTTGGAACAATGATCACACTTACCTTACGTAGATGATAGATCGTGTTTCAAAGATGCTGACAGATTGAACATTATCGATAGTTGCCAAGGAGAAATGTGCACACCACTGTCAAAGTATGTCACAGTTTAGTTCAATTCACAACCATCCTGACACGCTGTGGTTCCACATTTATAGGACGTCATCGGTGCAGACACGACCGGACTCGCCAGTCTACTATGTTGTGGCCAAGTCTATGCATCGCCACATTTGATGCAACCTGTGTCTATTTCTCACCAGCCTAACCTTTTTTGCGTTGTACGGGGTTAAAGACCCAGTTGCACGTGGCCAACGACGACATTCATCAAACTGTGGGCATCAATCAGACGAGTTTTTTTTTTTGATCTAGTGTGTGAGGATGTGACATGGCTTAAACGTGTAACGTGTAACTTTTTGTCGTACGCCACACACGCTGCCAATTTCGTGGGGTTGACCTTCTCTACTACTCTCTTTCACGTCTACCGCATGAACCAAGTTCTCTCAACACTGCTCCAGTCACGATTCGGTGCGTTCAAGACGCGTACTTTGCTCAGCGATCTCGCTTCATATCGTACATCCTAGTTACAGTCCAATACCCCTTGTAAATCCCCACCAAAACTTTCGCGCTCCTTTGCCTCACAAATGGCACCACGTCGCGTGCCCCAATCCTTCAACACTCTGAGCCCACAGGATGCCGCTTACATCTCCTCGACACCCGCCTCGCCCGCCAACATTGCTTTTCCGCAAGCACGCTCCAGCTCTCCCTCGGGCATCTCCCATTTCCTTTCAAAACCCTCGAGGTGGTTTGGGAGGAAGACATCCGATCCCCGTTCCATCTCCATGTCGCAGGAGCCCAGGGCAAGCACCAGTTCAATCACCAGGCGGCCCAAAATATCCAGACCCACGGACCCACGTCCCATCCTCTCCTCCTTCCAGTCGGAACCCCATGCCATAGATGCCACAAAGTAAGCCTTCGTTCGTTCCTTAATCGCTGTCGCATGCCGCGTCCCGTACTCGGATCAATTGATCGCTTTTTCTCACTGACATCATTCCATACAGGTCCGTTACAGAACTTACTTTTAAACCGAAGAAGTCACTCGAATTAAATTCAGCATACCCATCTTCTTCCCAGCAGTCTTCCTCCGATATCGACGGTGGGCTTGGCGACCTTCGTCATATATCACGCAAAACCTGGTCCAAGTCCGCAGATGACCTCAGAAGCTTTCCCGATCCAGTTCATTCTACGGTTGACGTCTCCTTCCAACATAGGATACAAGAGTATCGTAATAGAAGCAACAGCAGTGCTACCTTGCAACCCTCCTCTTCCACCCACAACGCTATCCCTCCTAGTCCCATGATTCAGTCTTTTCCTTCTGCTGCGGCCGATATATCCAATACCCCTCCCGGCGACACAGTCCTCATGAACGAACCCATTATATCCATATCCGTCTCCTCTCCTACTTCGGATGGCTTCGTTATACCTGACGATTCGCCGCCCACGCCAAACGCGCGAATGCACTCCTTCGCGCCGAGGTTGCCGACAAAGCTATCTTCTTCCAAGTTGGGCCTCTCCCCAAACAGTCCAAAAAGAAAAGGGTCCGGAGACTCGATAAAACCTTCTGAGAGCGACAAATCGTCAGGCGCTTCAACGAGTCGTGGAGTTTTCCCATTCAGTCTTTCCGGTCCTTCTCACAAGCACTCGGCACCCAACCTAGTTGCGCAAGCTTCCTCAAACCAGCCCTCCTCTTCGTTTCTGGCTCCACCCGCAGCTCACGACACGCCCGAAGTGGATGAAGCCATTGCCTCGAGACGAACATCTCAGATCATCTACAACTCTGGTTTCATCAATCGTCTGACAGACCCGGCGCCAATGATACAAGCTTACCATAGACCCTACAATACAGCCGTCAACTACACGCTGGCAAAGGGCTGGAAACCATTCAAAGCCGAGCTTAAAGGGTCTAAGCTGTATTTCTACAAGCCTCCAAGTGACAGAAGCGCCGCAATCAAGGAGTTGTTCCCTACGGGAGTCGTCCCGCCAAATCTCGATGAAGCGGTTGCGGAATTGGAACTCTCGGAGGAAACCGGGAGGTCGGGAAGGGGGAGAGAAGATGGCGTGGGGTCTATCGGAAGGAAGAAGCGAGCGTACTGGGGCAGAAGGACGCATCCAGAGCTAGTGGTCAGCGAAGGGCGTATCGTGAAGGGAACTTTTGAAGCCCTACTGCATGAAGCCGTGTTCGCAACGACGTTTGTCGTTCCCGCTGTGGACGGGAACACCGAATGTGCGGAGCGTTCCTCCGATGGAAGAAGACCCGAATGGAAGGATTTCTCCTCTGCAATCATCCTTTGCCTCCCTTACTTCGTGGACCGGCCCAAGTTCGAGAACGAATTTACGCGCCTCTGCTCTAATTTGCTCGACGGAGCAGACGAGGAAACCAAAGAGATCGAGCGCACCAGGGTAGTTTGGATGGCACAAGAATATGTCAGATACTATGGTACCCCATCTGACGAGTCTGGGTGGCAAGAGTTCACATCCAGCGCTATTCCCAACTTTGACATCAAAACCGTCTTCACCAACGGTGGTATGCCCAAATCTGTGTCTACTCAGGCGATTTATACACCGTCCCCGAATCCAAACTGGGGAAGCCCGCAGATGGATGCTCAAAATGTGATTTCTCCGAACCTCGGAGCGTTTTCGCCGAGACCTCAAGATGGCAAGATGGCTTCTTTGATGGAAGCGCTGGGAACTGAGGGCGGTCCTCCTGGGAAGCCGCCTAACCCTCGACAGCAACGCCAACAACTTCCATTCGCGGACGGAGCGGAACGGTCGCCAAGAATTTGGGCCATGCTTGCGCAAGATGGTTTCTCTCGTGAAATCCTTTCCCTCCTCGATCCTCACTTGATTGCTTTCGGTCTCCAAACATTCCATCGACGCGCGTTACAGGATCTTCCCGATAATTTGACGGTCGACCATGTCCTCGGAGCAGATACCCTTCCTGGCGTTTCCGAAGATGCCGATGAGGTCCATACGGAGTTACCGCACGCGACCAAATTCTTTGGCAGCGATGATCATCCCCATTGGTTGACGAAATTACTTCTGATGCAAATCCTTGGTTCTGAGTCATCCAATGCGAATAATTCGCACCTGGACCGCTCGTCTCGCACGCATTCGCGCTCTGAGGTCATCTCAATTTGGGCGAGAGTGGGAGAGCTCTGCCGTGTCGCCGGAGATGAGTGTTCCTGGAAGGCAATATTGGCTGCGTTGTGCTCCCGTCCGGTAGCCAGGTTGACAAAAGCATGGAGGCGTGCTGACAGACAGAGTGTCATCGCTGTCGAGTCATGGATTTATCCAGAGAATGACGGGCGGGTGGCCAGTGCGAGGCAGCCGATGATGACCGCTTGGGGAGGAGACATGAATCAACAGATGCGCTATGAACTGGATCGGGCACGAAACGAGGTGGATGAACATTGGGCTATGGAGCCGCTTCTGAAGGTCAAGAATATCTTCGAGGGTTTTAGGACGCGCTTCGCGCTTTGTTCCAGGATACCCATCGAGAATGATTCGCTTTCGCCCGATATCGCCAAGCTAGTTTCACATTGGGAGGACTTGTCCCAAGGGAACGGCGCGCAAAACGCGTTTTCTCAGAAATTCCAGCGGTACGTTTCATCATGTAAGATCTGGGGGTGGATATTGACGTCGGTGCTAGTGTCGACCAGTTTATGTCCCTCTCCTTGGCAACCGAGCCGAGGAGGAAAGGACTTTTCGAACCGTTCTTCTGGAACCAGTCCACTACGACTCCCTACGCCCAATGTCATCCTTTGGTCCCTCTTCTTTTTGTCGAGCCTCTGCCAACTGTCTCGCTTATCGATCGGGGTCAGGTGTGGAGAGGTCGTCTTGAGAGTGGGCCGACAAAGCTCAGCGTAGAAGAGCTCCAGCAGCTTCGTAACATTGACACTTCGTTGCGTCCGTTCGGCAAAAATGATGCTTCAGCGACTAAAGACAAATTACTGAAAATCGGAGATGTCGATCTAGGAGGAACCGCTATTCCCGTGTATAACGGAGAGCTGCTTCTCGTAGCACGACCAGACTGGGATCCAAGTTCAGCTTCGCGCCCCGCATCACGTGCTCCGTCTCGCCCGCCTAGTTCGGTGTACGAAACCTCGGGGACCGACAGAGCGATGACTCGTACGCCATCGATCCGGGTGAAACCAGGTTCTTCACAAGGTCTGGAGCGTAAGAGTAGCGTGCAACGAAGGAACTCTCTGCCCGCTATATCTCCACGTGCTAACCAACCTATCATAACGGAAGTCTCCACCGAACGACCCATTCGGGTACTCGTGCAAGCCGGGACTCTGGATAGGCTGGTGAACGTACTCATCCACGGTCTCAAGGGCGTTTCGGTTGCAGTAGCAGATGATAATGGGGAAACCTCATTGCGGGATGGGAACACTAGGGATTTGGTCGTCGACCACTCGGAGTTTGCGCGGGTGTGGTGGAACGTGTTTCGCAGCTTCGTGACACCGATTGTATTTTTCGAGGTGAGTCTTAGTTTCCTTCTCGGGACGTTATTCTCGATGGCTTATGAGACGTAGCTCTTGCGCAAACGGTTCGTCGGCAGTCGGCCGTCTAGCAACACCCCTATGAATGCGCCGATCTATGTTGTACAATACCGTTCTGAAATTCTTGGGGCCGTCAGGGAGTGGATCACCACTGGTGGGGGTGCGCAAGACTGTCTAGATGATGTTCAGCTCTACGAGATGGTTAGAGCCTTTTTGGAAGCACCGCTGGATCGTTCGGTGCCCGACTGTGCTCCAGCCGAGGACGACGCTGAACTTGCTCAAGCTTGGGATGAGTTGGAGGTGACGAGGAAGGACGTGTTGTCGACGTTTATCTCCCACACTCTGCGTCCACCAGCGGTCTCCATCGCTGTACTCCGATCCACAGGGGTGGTTTCGCAAATTCGAAACTTCGGGAACCAAGCACCCGATCTCGATCGGCTTACTGCGGAAGATCTGGTGGAGAACTTGAACGCTATGGGTTTTGCTGCATTTAGCAACGTCTCGGAAGAGGTGCATACTTTCTGTCGTTATGATTGTTGTCATATTGATGTTCGTCTCAAAGGATTTGTTTATCACTGCTGATTTACTTGAAGTACAGAGCGCTGACCGGACGGGTTGGTTCTCTGGGCGGGAGACCAGCTTCTTGGATGACGTCGATATCCAGACAATGTACTCTCATCTCTTGGAGGTCGAACCATCGTCGATGATATCCGACTCTCAGGACTCCGTATACCGTCTTCTTCCGCCGAGCGTCCGGAGCTGTATACGGGCTTACAACATCCTCCGCAAATGGATCATCTCGAAACTCGTGGCGCCGAAACTTGGCATTCGGAGCCGGCAGGCGCGCATGGACTTGTGTTTACGAGCCATCGAGATCGCTCGTATGCGTAGCCTCGAGGGAAGCGCTGGCCACGCCGAATCCCCTGAACGACCCGTCGTACGATCCTTTGTCGAAGCTGTCCTCACGGCTGCCCTCATCAGCCCTGAGAGTCGAATGCATCAGCGACCGTGGCAGAATGTGGCCAATATCCGCGGTGTTCAATGTGATAGCCTCTACGCCCTACTATCACGACCGACGGTTCCGAAGAAGTCGTACGGTGATCCGTTGATCGTGGATATTAGTTGGCTTCTGGAACGTATGCTCGAAATTATCAGTATACCGAATGCCGTAACGATATCTCCGGAGGATCCGCAAGCCATCATCAATCTGGATAAGCGCAGGTTAGGACTTTCTCCTGAGATGTCCATCATTATTTGTTGATGTATTCTCCAGACACTTGTGCGACGTCGTACTCGATATGCCAACCTTACTCGGCAGGCGTGGTCTTACCAGAGAAGACGTCGACCGACGGGATTTCGAGCGACTGAACAACATCGAAAAGGAAGTGAGTGTCCTTCACTTTGATCTTCGCGGCATCAAAGAAGAAGCGCAACGAGAAGCCCTTCAAGCCCAAACGTTGGGTTCTGCTTCTGCAAAGAAAGTCGTCCGACCTTTCCAACGCCTCGTCTCGCTCCAGCACGAAAAGAGCAAACGAGACAAGTACTTGCACGATCGACTCAGCAAGGACAAGAAACAGGAGCAACTTCGGATGGAGCGGCGGGACGAGTACTTGAACAAGGTTATGCGTCCCCGAAAACCGATGACTCAAGCCCAGAAGCAGCATCGTATGAAGAAGAGCTACTCGTCTGCGTTCTTCCAGTTGATGCGACCCATTTCGAGTGCGTTTACGGACCATACGTTGGCCAAGAGGTCGCCTGCGGAGCTGGATTTCACGCCGTCTGGGAAACCGTCGCTGGTGCTCTCCATCGCCGGCGCCAAAGTAGCCCACTTTATCAACAATGAAAGGTCGTACATGTTCCAACTGGATACGGAGGAGGGAGAACAGTACTTGCTACAGGCGCTTTCGAGGCAGGAGATGACGAAATGGATAGAAACGGTTACGAACGTGTCCAAGGTTGCTGCGAAGCGGCGTCTGACGTATCTTGGCAACTCTCCTAAGCCTCAGCTGTCTGACCACATTATTGATCCTGTTGGGGGACCATCAACTTCCCGGGACCCTTCTGCAGGTGGGTGTCCATTGATTCCTGTGACCGAATTAACAGTACCGACGAGACCCTACCTAGTCTTTGGTGTAGAACTTGAGTTCTTGCTCGAACGTGAAGCAGGTGGAGCAGAAGTACTGCCTGGCACGATCCCTTTGGTGATGGCAAGCTGTCTTGAGGAAATCGAGGCTCGTGGGTTGAGTGAAGTCGGAATCTGTGAGTTTGTCTTTTCCTCGCGGAGACAGCTGTCATTGACGTCGATGCGTTCTAGATCGTATTCCAGGAGCTGCCACCGAAATTAATGCTCTCCGTGAAGCGTTCAACAGGGGTGAAATGCCTATTACTGAGAGCTCGGATGTCCATGCGATCTGTGACTTGGTCAAGTCATGGTTTAGACTTTTGCCAGAGCCTGTGTTCCCTTCGTCGGCGTACTTTGCAATCATCGAAGCTATCAGTGCGTCGGCTTTTTTTCTTTCTATGCCTGTCTGACTCCCCGTCTAAGAGGTGGAAAATCTGCATGCACGGTTGTCGAGTATTCGAAGTGTCGTTCATGCGTTACCACGGCCCAACTTTGATTTACTGAAGCGCGTTGCTGAACATCTCGACAAGTGTGTCTTTTTTTCTTGGCAATATCGTGCACTCACTTTATCGTTGCGCCCAGAGTGACCGACTTTGAGGAGCAGAACCACATGACAGCAGAAGCGCTCGCCATCGTGTTCAGCCCGAACTTGCTGCGAGCACCTCAAAATGACTTTGCTCTGATTCTCGCCAATATGGGACATGCGCATAAACTTGTCAAGGCCCTCATCACTCACGTGAGTCGCTCTGACCGAGGGACACGGGCTTGATGCTGATTCGAAACTTAGTTCCATGTCATATTCGACGAAGATTACGAGGCAGAAAATGATGTAGAAGAAGATGATATGGAAGCACCGATCCTGGAGGAGGAAGAGGAAGAAGAAGACATTCCTCCATCCCAGTCGACACATACTGGGGATGAAGACTGATAGAATCAACGATGGCCTTTGGAATTTTTTACGCTCGGTGGACTCGTGTTGTGTTACTTGTCTGGTACACGTCCTTACAGGATTTTTTTCTCTCTTTTTTACCCCGTCTCTGCGGCACATTTATCATGGACATGTACAATTCCCAATCACACTGCACTTCCCCTCTTGACTTTTTACTAGATCTAGCTTTCACTCTTTCTCTTTTCTTCCCTTTTTAATGTGTTGGTCCATCATCCATCCATCCACCAGTCGGAACTGGCACAAATTTTATTATTGTACTGCAGTCTAGCTAAACTTGCCCTAAGTGAACATGATACCTCTCTAGTCGTCCTCGTCCCAGTTGCCCGCTTGTTGAGGTACTTTTGGACCACCAGCGGGTTTGCTCATGATGATGCTGTCGACACTCAGCACTGAGACTGCAGCTTCCGTTCCGAGCTTTATAGCCCATGACTTGGCAGCCAGGGGATCGAGGATCTTGTACTCGGTAGCCACCAGCGTACCATCCCGCTCAGCCTGGTGTCCTGCGATGAGTAACGGGTGACAATCGAATCATGGGGGAGGCATACCTCGACATCGACACCCCAGGCTTCGCCGCCTTTTTGCTCATGTTTTGCCCACAGACGACTCAGCACCTCGTTGCCCTCCGCACCACCCAGCGCATTCTCAGCAAGCATTCTTGGTACGACTTCCAGAGCGCTCGCATACCGCCTCACGGCATGCTGCGCGAGGCCCTTGAGCCCACTCCCATACGCGTCCACCCGTTTCCCGAGCTCGAGTTCCGTCGCGCCTGCGCCAGGCACGAGCCTCGGATCCTTGAGCAGCGACTTGATCACGTTGACGCCATCGTCGATCGCGCGCTCGAGGTCGTCCAAATGGTTCGCGGTCGCGCCTCTCAACACGATCGTCGCTGTCCGCGTCTTCTCCGCCTGCGCGTCGTACCCCGGTTCGCCCTCTCCGAGCTGTCTGAGCACCGTGACGCGGTCCCCGCCGATTTCGGTCGTCTCAAAGACGTCGACGTAGCCGGCTTCTTCGGGGGTGGGTGCGCCGATGCGCGCGAGCGGGGTGGCGTTGACGACGCGGCTTACTCTGCGGAGGTCGAACTTGGAGAGGACTTTGAGGACGGCGATGTTGAATCTGTTGAGGTAGTGGAGCGCGAGTTCGCCAACGGAGGATCCAGCGATGATGACCTTGACCCCGGAATCCGCGATCTCTTTGAAGATCTGGGAGTGTCAAGGGGGTTGAGCATGCATGGAAAGAGATGGTAGAGGAGCGAGATGGACCTTTTCAATGTGCTTCTCCTCTCCTCGCGTAAAGTTGAGCATTTCGTCGGCGTTTTTGATGAGGACGGTGCCCTTGGTCTCAGTTTGGGCAATGTCGAGTGCGGAAGTGAAGACGGCGACTTTGGCTTTGGTGACTTTTTTGATGTCGCCCTCTGGTTCTCGACCGAATACCATGCCCTGTACTACGCGGCTCCCGGATAGGTTTCCCCCCATGATTTTGACGACGCGGACATTGTCCACGTTGAAGTTCTTTCGGTTTTTTGGCATGACGGCCAGTGCAGCCTCTGCGACGAGGGCGGAGAGGGTGTCTTCGAATCCGTATTGTTTTGATGCGATGGCGGGCTTGAGTGCCTCTGCGAGCGACGATTGCGTGAACGGAGAGGGGAGGCTAGATGTGGATAGTTCTTGAAAGCTGTTAGTTGCGTTCGATGACGCGTTACGAAGATTGGGACGCACCTTCGAGCTCAGCGAGCGCCTTGATGCACGCGAGTTCGTATCCTTTGATTATTTCGCTTGGATGTAGGCCCATTATGAGGAGATGCTCCGCCTTCTTCAATAGTTCGCCAGCAAATATGATCACGGTGTTCGTCGCGTCACCCATCTGGGTATGGTCAGGAGGCGGTCTGATACGAAGGATGGATGGATTAGACAGACCTCGGCTTCCTGGGCCTGCGATGCCATCACGAGCAGCTTTGCGGCTGGATGTACGACTTCGACCTCTTTGATGATCGTTGCAGCATCGGACGTGACGAATAATCGACCCAGGTGGTTGATCAGGAGTTTATTGCGACCTTTAATCGCGATTCAGGTAAGCGAACTGGGAGACGACGAGCGTTATTCGACGCACCGTTTGGCCCGAAGCTCGTCCGTACGAGGTCTGATAGCTCCGAAACGGCCTGGATGTTGCGCAGAACAGCGTCCTCGAGCCCTTGAAGGTGCTAATGCCTCGATCGGTCAGTCGGTGCAGCGATCCATGTGTGGTTGGGCCATGCCATCGCACCTTGTAGCCCTCCTTGAAGAGCTGGATGTTGTTGGCTTTTGGGACTTTGAGCGACATTGTCGATGTGCACGAGTGACTTTGTTGTGGACGCGACTAGACTCCGCCACTCTAGTACTCTAACCACAACACTCAGGAAAGGGTTCAAGCTGCACCACCATGGTCCTCAAAATACTCGGCGCGGTGGCCAATAGCTTCTTTCCTTCATCTTATTATGTGCATGCCCTCGTATCCGTTATTGCGATCGTCGTCGTTCACGCCTTTGCACAAGGACATACAACGAACCGGGAGCGCGACATGCATGCGCGTGTAGTTCTCGTTACTGTGAGTCGCTCATTTACCCTGCCTCCGACACGGTCACTCATACTCGGTTCTCAGGGCGGTTTCACCCCGCTCGGGCTGACATTGATCCAAAATTTGGCCCAACGCGGTGCCCATATCATTGCACTTTCTCCCAAACCAATTGACCATCCCGAAGTGGGGATTCTTATTGAACTCCTGCGCTCCACGACCAAGAACGATCACATTTACGCAGAGGAATGCGACCTATCTTCATCAGCTTCCGTCCGCTCGTTCTGTACTGGGTTCCTCACAGGAAAGGACACCCGTTTGGACGCGATCGTTTTTGCGCACGAATACCAACCGGTAGGTTCAATCCTCGCCCCCGGCGACCTAGAAGAACTCGCAAAGCGTCGTCGAGCGTCGTCGTTGGCCACCTTTTTGATCACCACCCTGCTACTCCCCGTCTTCCTCCTCGCCCCAGTAGAACGTGATATCCGCATCGTCAACGTCGTCAACCCGTTCTATGCAGCTGCATCCTTGACGTATTCAACGACAAAAGTGCCGTCACCCACCGCTTCACTGTTCAAACTGGAAGGTCGAAGGTCTCTAGAAACAATCATATTCACGCGCCATCTACAGCGTGTGTTAGATGCCCTTCCATCTGGTGGCCAGGTGCCCAAAACGGACGAGGCGACCGTCCCAGTAGTGAGCGACAAGGCTCAAAAGTCAAACATAGTCACTGTTTCTGTCTGTCCCGGAATCAGTCGCGCGGATACCGTTGCCACCCTCCTGAAGGCAGATGGTTCTCAACCACGACGCTCTATCCTCGGGACAGCCATGTAAGTTCTCCTTGGGGTAGCTTTCCCGTCATCTCTAACGTTTTACTCTAGCTACTTCATCGCGCATCCACTTCTCAGACTGTTGACCAAATCGCAGACGGCTACAGTTCAGTCAATATTACACGTGCTCTTCCTTCCGACGCCATTCAAGGACTCGCAATCCTCCGCCGTTACGACTTCAGCTGAGAATGCCCCGGCGGAGGTTTTGAAAGCAGGAGCTTTGTACCGAGAATGCGCAGTAGTTCATGTGCGAATACCCAGCCCGGACGGTACACCTTCAGAAAGTGAAGAACAGAAAGACGGTCCGATGTCAGACGATAGAGAGCTAGGTGGCGTCCACCTTGGCCAATCCGTCTGGGAGTCTTTCGAAGTGGCACTGAAAGAATGGGAAAAGACTGTTCCCGCTTCTGACAAGGAAGCTGCTGATGATGATACCCCCTCAGTGGATACCCCTACTAACTCGTAGTATGATTACCCTTTGGGACTTGTATACGTGTTGACTGGCTCGACAGATCCCCACGTTGAACACGGACTTGGCAGTTGTTACGACCTAGGACGCTCATACGATTCCTTGCTAGACTTCACTTTCTGTTGTAAAGTGACACCGTGGGTTAAACCAGATAATTTATCGACCAACAAAAACGACTGGTAAATATAATAAACTGATGCCATAGGTAATGAGATGTTCTATCCATGAATGTTCTGACAGGACTCATGCGTCCGCGACCTCTCGGTCCAGCCCGTCAGCTACTGACTCAAGCGCTACCTTGGGCTTCAAGAGCGTCGTAGTCTTGAACTCGACTACGTTCCCCTGCACCACTTTCTCTGACCTCTGCAGACCCAGTGCGGTGGTGCACAGTACGGTCTTCCCTTCCGGGTCCTCTCCGTGGGTCTCGAAATCGTCCAGGGCAGCACTATCGTACTTGTCGCCCGAAGTTGCATTCGTGGGCCACAAGTCGGCCGACGTCACCTCCTCACCCATCGCCTTATTCAACCGTGACGCCATCTTGACGATGTTGGAAACGCGTTCACCGAACTTCTGCGTGAAAATGCGATAGGTTTCCTCGTAGCTCTTCGTGCATCCCGCGGCGACGAGGATGATGACGAGTGTGTCGGAGATATGGGCGACCATCGTCGCGTGGAGGTCGGCTTCCTGCAGGGCGACCTTTTGCGCATGTGCACGTGTCAAGGCACGCCACCGACCGCCCACTGCCTGCGATTCTGAGGAGTCGTCAGTGTGAGTCACGCTTTCAAAGAGAAAGCTTTCACCTGTCTCACGGATGTCGTTGTAGATCTCTGCTAGCGGCTGCTCGGCTTGGAGGCCGTCGAAGTCCCAGGTCATGATAATCCAACGCGAAAACTCGACAGTTGCACCCTGCAACGCGATTTGCACGAGGAGCGGGTCATCGCTATGCAATACAGTGCTGAGCAGCTGTGTCAGGGTGGAGCCCATGAGCTCGCTTATCCTGGAGCTGGCCTCCTTCCTCTCGTCTGCGTGGGCCGGTTGGCGTGCAAAGTCATAGGAATCAGAAATGAAGGCGGAGGTCTGCAGAATCTCGACGTTGAGAGCGTCAAGCAGAGCAATAACTTCGGCGCCGGAGAGCGTATCGGCTTTCGTGAGGTAGACCTGAGCGACTTTCAATTCCCGAGTACGCGCCTCGAGGAGAGTGGTGAGTTCGTCATGCTTCGTCTGCGAGTGCTGGAGCTCGTTCCGCAGGTTCTTGAGCTCAACGCTCTTGCTCTCTAGCTGACGTCTGACACCGTCGAGCTCTGTCGTCAGCCGTTGATTCTGCGAGAGCGCTTTACCCTTCTCATCCTCCTCTCGACGGAGAGACTGCTGCGTCGCTGTCCTGTCCTCCTGCGCCCGCTTGAGCGACTGCGAGAGGGTCTTGGACTCGTCGACGGCTTTCTGGTGGGATGCCTTGAACTGAGCGACTTCCTCTTTTAGTTTTCGGTTTTCTTCGGCTGCCCCTTTGAGCGATTCCTCGAGCTTCCTCACCCTCTCCTCTCGCACCCTTTCCCTTTCCTCGTCCTCCTTCGACCGCCCACCTGTGAGGAAGGCCTTGATGGGCCGAGATACGGCAGGAGGAAACAGAGGCATGAAGCGCCAAAAGACCCAAGGTAGACCTGCAAAAGCGATAGGAAAAGCCCAGTACTTGGATGGTGTAAACGCAAATGTCGACAAGTTCATAGCGAAATCCTGGTTTGTTCAGGGCTCGCGACGAAGTGGTACTAGCGATCGTCGGCCATTTGAAGCGCGGCTTTGATTGTTTGGTATGACCATGTGGCGGGGGTGCTATGGGGGCGTGTGTTTGTTACGCCTCGTGTGTGATGACTCGGTGATGTGACCGCTTGCCCCGGTCAGGAGGCCGCTCTTCCTCCTGGGAAGAGACGCTTGGTTCAAACACGCTGTGTTGGCATTTTTCTCGGCAAGGGGTACCGCCTCGCGTAATTCATTTCGTCATCGGGCGTCGCTAGCCTGTTGCCATGTCGTGGTGAGCTGTTGGCGTAAACCATCACCCACACGTCAATCACCGCGCTGCTGATAACACGACTTTACCAGGAGATCGAAGGCTGTCTCATTTGGTTCCGATGGCGATAATGAATGCCGTCTTTCACCTCCAGCCACACGTCGTGCAATGCGCTGCGCTCAGATAAAAGAGGCCGCTCTGGGACGGAGGCGGTGGCCCACTGACTGTTGACGACTCTGTCTGAGCCACCCTAGGCGCGCTACCTGTCCCCCCAGCGCACCAGCTTACGTCACGATCTAGCCGCCCCCTTTGCTAATTATTCAGTTCTTTGTCCGATGCTTTCCCGGAAACCTTACCAGGGGCGTTTACGCGGGCTCGTCGTTGCCTTCGATGTTGGCACAACGTACAGCGGTGTGTCGTATGCTATTCTGGACCCAGGCGAAGTTCCAAAGATCCAAGGCGTGACGAGGTACGTCTCCCTCGTGCTAGGCTACGTTCGAGCTGGACGCTGATTGAGGTATCGCCTTCAAGGTATCCCGCACAGGAGCATGTAGGCGGTGATTGCAAGATACCGTCTATCGTGTATTACGACCAGCACGGTACTCCTCGTGCCTTTGGTGCGGAGGCGCTGCAGGATCACATTATCGAACAAGCCGAGGACGAGCAATGGGTCAAGCTCGAATGGTGCGTGTTTAACCCTGGTCTGGACTATCCGCATGGTCTGATGGCTCGGTGACGTGACTATTATTAGGTGGAAGCTACACCTCCGTGCAAGGCATCTGGCCGCTTCCCATATTGCCGACGATGACCTCCCTCCCATTCCGTTTGGGAAGTCGGGAGTCGAAGTCCTGGCCGATTTCATGCGTTATCTGTTCTATTGTGCGCAAAAGTACATCGAAGACTCGCATGGCGTAAACCTCTGGAAGTCGGTCGAGAAACAGATCGAGTACGTACTCGCCCATCCGAACGGGTGGGAAGGACCGCAGCAGAAGCAGATTCGCCGCGCTGCCACGTTGGCGGGTCTCGTCCCGAGTTCTCCTGAGGCCCAGGATCGAGTTCATTTGCTGACGGAGGGTGAAGCGAGCTTGCATTTTTGCGTATCGAACATCCTTGCGTCGGAGGCGCTGTCGAGGATGCCTATTATTTCTCCCGAGCTTTCTGGGCAAGACGAAGAGCAGCCGCGTGAGCGGGGCGTTGTCGTCATCGATGCTGGAGGAGGGACGATTGATCTGAGCGCGTATTCGATGAAGCTGTCCCCGGCGTCGTTTGAAGAGATCGCACCTGCTGAATGTGAGTACGCCAACGCGGAGCTTGTGACGTTTAACCCAGCAATCATGCCAGGTCGCTTACAAGGGTCCGTATTGGTTACGCGGAGGGCTGCCGCCCTGCTCAGAAGTAGGTTCCAACAACGTTTGGAGGAATGCTGACGCTCATGGTGCACACAGAGAGACTGGAAGGATCCAAGTATTGTAGCCCAGAGATATTGAGACAGATGACGGACATTTTCGACAAGACGACCAAGCTTCGTCTGCGGAACGCTGAGGATCCTCAGTACATAAAGTTCGGTACCGTCCGCGACAAAGACCCACAGTATGACATACGTTCAGGCCAGCTTCGGCTCTCTGGGTAAGTTCGTTCTCCCCGATACGGCCCGACACTGACGTCACCTTAGAAAGGTCGTCGCGGACCTTTTCGATCCGTCTATCAGAGAGATCATAGACGCTTTCAGGAAACAACAACAAGCGTCTTCAATTCCCGTTACGGTGAGATAAGCGTTTTGAACCACTCCACTCACCATCTGACGCTTTTTGAAGTCTGTCTTCCTAGTAGGGGGCTTCGCCGCAAGCGAGTGGTTATTCTCAAACCTTCGAAGGTATTTCGACGCCCTGAACATCAGCCTCTGCCGACCTGATAGTCACGTGTACGTGCTCCAAGTCGATCGTGGGCGATGGGCTCACCTTAAGATTAGGAACAAAGCTGTGGCGGATGGCGCGATATCTTATCACATCGACCACCTTGTCTCATCCAGGGTCGCCAAGTTGACCTATGGTACCGAGTGCAGTGTACCGTATAACCCGTCCGACAGTGACCATCGTTCAAGACAGAAGAGTATCTACCGCGGACCATCTGGACAACTAGCCCTTCCGAACGCCTTTGCGGCTATCCTGACGAGGGTAAGCTGATGCTGATGGGACTTGAGCCGCCGAACTGCGTGCTGACGCGAGACAT
>JBBPMA010000786.1:0-17119 GCA_038090075.1 Xanthoconium purpureum | reverse complement strand
ATCCGACTCAACTCCAGCACTCTTCGATAATCCTCCCCTCACGCTCCATCATAGAAACAAGCTCCGCTGCGTCCTTTGCCGGCATGCGCCCAACCTCTTCCACTGCTTCCCTCACAGCCTCACGCACAGCAGCAGGCATTTTGTTAGAAGACCTGCATGAACATTTAACCCCTTTCGTCGACCATGCCGTTGGCCTCGTGTTTCTACTTACCCTGAAATTATCAGCACGCCTCGCCGTACCCCAAGAAGCTCCCACATGCTTTCCTTGTCCTGCCGAAGAAGGTCTTGAACGTATGTTCGCCTTGTCCCCTCCGGACCATCTCGCGAGAATGCAACACGGTAAGTGATTTTTCCTTCCCCCGCGTAGGCTACCCATTCTGCACCGTAGTGATGGTCTTTCGAAGCCGATCGGCAGCCGAAATAAAGTGTCGTAGCTGGACGGTGTCGAAAGGTCACGTGCACAGGAATGTTTCGAGGAGACTCACCCTTGCATCCTGCAAAAACGCGGTCCGCTATGACTGCTCGCATTGGTGCAACTCCGGTACCAGGACCGACACATATGACCGGTGTTTGGGGATCGTTCGGAAGCGATATCAAGCCCTTTTCGATAGTTATACGCAACTTGTCCCCTCGAAGACACCAATCTCAGTACGGATTGTTTTCAACGTAGAGAGAATTCACCAACCAGGCTGAAGTGCGGCGAGAAAACTCGTGCAGACTCCTTTTCGAGGGACTCTAAGCTTCGTACGATACTTGACGATCGCAGCACACAGGTGAATTTCTCCGGGATGCTTCTGTGTGATTCTGTAAGTTAGGGATCAGTCGCATTGCAAATAACATACTTTGGGAGAACTTGCTATCGAAAATTGTCGTGGTCGGAGAGGAGGGAATAGATCAAAAATATAATCCCTGGGTATTCGCACAGACCGGAACTCGGATAGAACCTCTCTAATTGTGCGCTTTACCCGTTGACAGTACTCGTATAATTCATCCTATGTGGTTGTTAGTCTATAAACGTTGTTGGACAGGAACGACTTACGGCGCCCTCGTTAGAGACAAACTCGTCCAGTCTCTCCCGTTCCATTTCATCATTCGCAAACCATCGAAGTAACTCAAAGAAAGAACGACGAGGGACTGCATTGAAATCAAGGTAACGAGTGAAAAGTCTGCGAAGTGTTGTAATCTGAGGCATATGTTCGGGTAACGACTGATCTGCAGGTCCCAGTGAGAAAGTTGTAAAGAATCCGTTTAACACGCACCTTTCATCGAATGGATAACAGAAAAGGGCTCGTCAGCGGTATTGGCCCATCCCATAGACACTAGCAAGGCATCCACATCTGGCTCAGGGGCAATGGGATGGATGACAGCAACGTCTCCTGGCAGATAACTGTAGCATAAAGGTCAGTATAGGCCAACAGACAAAACGTTCACTCACTCCAGGTGTCTTTCCGAAAGAAACTCGAGATGCCTGACGTCTTGGAACCAATCCTCTGCAGTGATTCGGCGATTACACTGGACCGTGACATCCCAATACTCTTGATCAGCGTCCAGAGGGTCCGTGCATTCGGTTTCCGCAGGGACATCGACGATCTTGACGCGAGACGGGGGTCTGCCAAGTTGCGGAAGCACTTTGAACGAATCATCACATGGGTATAGCTCGAGCAGTTTCACAATCAATTGTTCTGTCCATGGATCTAGTGCACCTTCTATGCTAAGCCCGTGATCAACAACAACTCCATACGCCACTGTTAAGCTCGGAAACTCACCTCAGTTGATGTTGATCGTCCCCTTCCCCTCTAGCACAAAATTCACGTCCTCCGAGATTAACGAGCCGACGAGCCAATTTCTTTGCTGGCCAACAAAACTTTTCATAGGCGGAGTCGCCCAACCCAAAGACAGCAAAGTCCATGTCTTCAAATAGATCATCAGGTAGATCCGATCGGAGAAGTGAATTCCATAAGGGCGTCATAGCCCGCGGCTCTGCGCCTGACCCTGTGGTCGCGACGACAAATATGACGAGAGGCTCCGAAATCAAGTCTTCCTGGGAGAACAGGATCAGAATGGTTCACTGAGGGGTCAGCGAGACGCGTACCGGGGGATACGACCCGACGTTGCATACGCGACATCGAAAATGACCTCTACGACACTCTCTCGCGATACGATCAGCGACTTCCTGCGCTGTTCCAGTTTCCGTTGCGTACAGAATCAAGATCTTGCGCCCTGAGACGCTGCTGTCGCCGTCCGCCTTTGCGGACTCAGCATGGCGCGCACCGGCCGACATCGCGGTGATTGGGAGAGCGACGACTTTCCAAATCAAGGTTGCCCCTAAGCTAGGAATTACTAGTCATTAGTGTACATGCACATTTCGAACTCGGAGCTCATCCAAATCGAACGGGTTGACTGGATTGATTCATGGACTACAATTTAACAATTTCGCAGACCCAATGCTTCTGCCTTTCCTTGGCTGCTAGCGAGCATCAAGTTGGCCGTACAAAGCAAGTAGAGGTGCAACTCATACATATCAGCAAACGTGAGATGACAATTTAGACGAGTCAGTGGCAATAACAATTATGGTCTGACTGTGCCCCTCGTACTCGCCGAATCGTAAGTTTGGGACAGCCCGTTTACGAGGTCCCGTGGTCCTGTGGATGAGTGCCAACTTTTCTGAGCTCGGTACCTGCATACAAATCAGCGCAGAGTCGCGCGTAATAATCGATAGGCAGTACAGCCTTCGTTATTGTGGCACTACAGCGACAGGCACCGTCAGCGGAACATGCAAACACAAAGACGGACAGAACGATGAGGGGTTGCGAACCAAGTCAGGTCACGTATGTTCCCTCCTTCGAGTGAAAAGCTCGCTCTACTGTCAGAAGCGCGTCGCTTGTTGAATCACTGGCACGAGTTCGTGGCCCAGACAATGCATAGCTCCAAGTCCTCGAGGCGAGAGATAGTCTCCCCTGGGCAGCCCCTTATGAAGGAGGACAGTCGTTCCTACAGCAGGGAGACGTCACCATTGGGCGGTTGACAACATACAGTTCCATGCTCTGCCTCAGGTGGTCAGAAACTTGAAAAAGTTGGACTCGCGACGTAATGTAAGGCCACGTTTGAATTCCAGGGTGGACATCGCTTTTATTTGCGTTGTGATAATGACCCATCCAAGGAAGCATCGTGGTGGTTGAAGTCAAGCGGTGCCGCCGGGTCGGCTGCAGTGGCTGGGCTAACCCCCTCATTTTGTGCTATTATCTCCGCACTCCAACGTCCATGAGCATACGAGCACCGCGCAAAGGCGAAAACTATGAGCTCAGCGTTGATCTCAACAGCGAGTACCGCGATAAACGCAAGGATGCGATCAAGAGAGTCATAGCATCCATGACCGTCGGCAAAGGTGCGACAATCTATCTTGGATATCCTGCACGACACCGACATCTCGGACAGACGTGTCTGGTCTCTTTCCCGATGTCCTCAAAAATATGCAGACAGACGACCTCGAGCAAAAGAAACTCGTATACCTCTATCTCATGAACTACGCAAAGACCCAACCCGAGCTCGTCATATTGGCCGTCAATACCTTCGTCAAGGATTCCGAAGACCCAAACCCTCTCGTTCGGGCTCTCGCCATCCGAACGATGGGCTGTCTGCGCGCGGAGAAGATCATCGACTATCTATGTGACCCACTACAACGCTCCCTCAAGGACGAGAACCCCTACGTTCGCAAGACAGCCGCTCTATGTGTTGCCAAGCTATATGATCTCAAACCCGAACTAGTCATCGACAACGGTTTCCTCGAACAGCTGCATGAAATGATTTCGGACAGCAACCCCATGGCGAGTTTGCTGTTTCCGAGTATGGACCTGACTTGTGCTGAAACCTGCGCAGGTTGTCGCAAACACGGTCACGGCTTTGACGGATATCCACACAATCGCCACCTCTAGTCATCCCCCACCCTCACCCTCTGACCCGGCCTTCTTTACTATCACCTCATCAATCCTGAACAAACTATTGATCGCACTAAATGAATGCTCAGAGTGGGGTCGCGTTGCAATCCTGGGTGCCTTGGCACGTTATACTGCCCACGATGACAAGGAGAGCGAGCACATCTGTGAACGTGTCGTCCCTCAGTTCCAGCATGTCAACGGAAGTGTTGTACTTGCGGCTGTCAAAGTACGTCCATTGATATCCGATTGACCGTCCTGACGTAGGTTTTCTCAGGTGATTATGATACATATGCGTAACATAAGACGAGAGGAATTCTCAAGGCAGCTCATCCGCAAGATGGCACCACCACTAGTTACCCTCTTATCATCCCCTCCTGAGGTTCAATGGGTCGCGTTGCGGAATGTCAACCTTTTACTCCAAAAACAGGCAGAATTGCTCTCGAACGAGATGAGAGTCTTCTTCTGCAAGTACAACGATCCGTTATATGTCAAGGTCGAAAAGCTAGACATCATGGTGCGGTTAGCGAACGACAACAACGTCGACGCGCTTTTGAGCGAATTAAGGGAGTCAGTACCTTTCTTACTGCCGTTTCCTAAATGTCGAGTTTGGTCTTGACAGGTATGCCTCGGAAGTTGACGTTGATTTCGTACGGAAGAGCATCAAAGCAATAGGGCAAACTGCCATTAGCATCGAGAGTTCTGCTGAACGATGCGTCAACGTACTGTTGGATCTCATTGGAACGCGCGTCAGCTACGTGGTCCAAGAAGCTGTAGTGGTGATGAAGGTGTGTGTTTGGTCTTCGAAGCGAATGGATCACAGTTTCTAATGAAAATGACTAGGATATCTTCCGAAAGTACCCCTCGACTTACGAGGGCGTCATACCCACCCTGTGTGCCAATCTCGAGGAACTGGATGAGCCAGAAGCGAAAGCGTCGCTGATATGGATCATCGGAGAATATGCGGAGAAGATCGATAATGCGGATGAACTCTTGAGTACATTTGTGGACACCTTCACCGAGGAATCGTACCAGGTGCGTAGCGCTCGTGAGCCGGTGATAAGAACCATTAATGAAGCGCTTCATTAGGTGCAACTGCAAACCTTGACAGCGGTTGTCAAGCTATTCTTAAAGAAGCCTGACTCATCACAAGGTGTGGTGCAACGGGTGCTGAATACGGCAACAAAAGATTGCGACTCGCCCGACGTGCGTGACCGAGCGTACATATATTGGAGACTGTTGTCCACGGACCCTGCCGCAGCGAAGGTATGACTTTCTACATGGTCTCTACGCGATTGAGCTGAAAATGTCTGCGGCTTTCAGGCTGTTGTTCTGGCGCATAGACCTCCGATATCAATTCCACGAACGACGGTAACAGCAGCGTTGTTAGAAGAACTGCTGGGAGAGGTTTCGACTTTGGCTAGCGTTTACCACAAGCCGGCCGAAACATTCATCGGCCATGGCCGGATAGGCGCAGATTCAGTTCAACGCAAGGGATCAGAGTTCGTCGTTTTCTTTCTCTGTCGAATTTTTGCTGAGAAAAGGAACCAGGCTATCAGACGATCGCTTCACTGCGCAGAAGGCACTGCAAACAGTCGTCGCTGGCCAACAAGCAGAAAATCTCCTCGATTTCGACGACGCTCCTACTCAAGAAGGACAACCCTCTGGCCTCGCAGCGACGCAGATTCTACCTTCATCGCCTGCTGCGGCAAATTTCCTGTCTGGGACGTCGACAAATCCGTTGGACGATTTAGTATCGATATTTGGGGGAATGAGTGCGAGCGGGGTGAGCAGTGGTGGGGCTGCTGCTGATGTGGATGGTGCTTTTGGTGGTTTGGGGAGCATGTCACCACCCGGCGGAAATCACATCACCTCCCCGTTGGACAGCCTTACATCCACAACCACTAACCAGAAGCCACAGGAGGACTTGCTCGGCTTGTTTTGATACACGCGTCAACATGTATCACATGTATCGTGTCAACTGTGCGTTGAACCTTGATCTTGCACAGATAGTGGTCGGGCCCGCCAGTGCGAGTTGTCCCGATATAGTTGAGTGAACCCGTGACCGTTTCGGAAGTAGCGTCCCGATGGCACATTGACAATGACAGTTTAACTTTCTCCGTTCTACTACTTCCCTGGCAGTTTTTGTGACGCGACCGAGTTCTGCTCGGACCTGCTCGTAACTGTACGATAAGTACCGCTGCTGAGTCCCATTCAGACCGGGGACTGAGCCGTCGTTTTCAGGAACGGATGTTCACGCGCCCTGACTGCCTTGTGCAAGTCGCCATTGGTGCGTGGCTACGCATCACTTGATTCCACATTGTCCGCTGTCACAGTCTTTTTCCGCAGCGGGGGTGACGTTGAGCACGCGATATGAAAAGGCATTTCAACTGCAAGCGGTGGTCGGACGTGCCACGACTTCAAACACAGGTCCGTCCGAGTGAAATGTTGTGCGGAACACGCGCTGTGGCTGCACTTCGAGCGTGACCTTCGGAAGATCTTTCTTTCTTTGGTTACCGCTGGTGAGTACAGCTTTAAATATATGTTTTTTTTTCTGATTAGCTTCACCATTCCGGTCCAACCTTTCTCCTAGATTCCCTTTCCATTGAATGATCGGGCCTTATTGTCTCATTCCGCCCAGCCGCATGACAAGTGTTTCAAAGCCGGCAGAAATGCAGGAATGGTACTGTGGATCCGTATTGATCGGAAGCGGTCGATCTTTGTTTCATGTGGCCTTGAGTCGCATGGTACCAAGTCCGCTCTCATTGCATTGCGTCATGTGCTTCATGGTCTACTTGATCTGTTCAAGGGGCAGCACATGGATGCGTCTTTCCGGTACGGAATAGCCTTCATTGGTTTTGGCATTTAATGGCCTGCAAGTGACCCTCCGTACGTGTTTCTATTTCTTTAATTCCTCCCTACTCACTGAGTGTCGGCGATGCGCTTGGTGTCAACAGTCATTTTTCTCGCCGCTCTGGGCATAGTGGCTTGCCAACAGATATATGACATTGTATGTCTTGAGTTCACCTGTCGTCGTCAGACCTTCGCTCACGTCTAAATCTCTACCCCCGCAAAGTGGCAAACGACATGGGACATGGAAAAGCTTTTTACTTACTCTCCGCCCAGTCCAGATCCAATTAGCTTCGTAACGCCCGGGCCCACCGGCAGTGCAAATATCGTCGTTGACGATTCGGCTGTTCACCAGACGGTCTATGGCTTCGGCGCTACGTTGAGTGAGTGATCGCGCTTCACTTACAGAATAACAATGGAATTTGACCGTCGAAAATAGCTGATTCGTCCGCGTCCCTTCTGAACACTCTAAAGGTATGGTGATTCCCTCGTGTTGAGCATGTTGCTGAACCGGATACTTTCCTAGTCTCAGAACCCGACCAACTACTGGAAATTGCTACATTATCTTTTTGACAGTGAGCATATCAGCCCGTGTACAATACCTGCTCATCTTTCTGATCATTCAGTCACTGATGGTGCCAACTCTGCCGGCTTCTCGTACATCCGAGTTCCTCTTGGAGCCTCGGACTTCTCCACAAAGAGTACGGCTGCACTCTCTCACAGTAAGCACGTTGCTGACATGCGTTTTTGACAGCATACAACTATGACAATACCAGTGGAGATGTCAACCTCAATCACTTCCACATCGACGCCACGCCAAGCTACGTGTTCTCGACCCTGAAAGATATCCTTTCTATCAACAAATGGTTGAGAGCCCACATTCTCCCCTGGTCTCCTGTGAGTACACCGGTGCCATTATCAAATGGCATGACATCTCACCTTGATTAGCCGGGGTGGATGAAGAACGGAACTATGGACGGTGGTTCTTTGAATACCGAGTATATCTCCGTTAGTAAGTGTCTTGAGTGGATCCGCTAGGTGCTTCTGTAAACTACATATTACAGTGGCCAACTACCTTTTGAAGAGCCTTGAAGGCTTCTTAAGCAAAGGGATCCCTGTCTACGCTATCGGGATTCAGGTGAGGTGCCGTATTTGTGATACACGACCGTCTCGGTCAATTGACACATCCCCGGCAGAACGAGCCTGAAAACAACAATCCGACGTACCCTACATGCGCCATGCCAGTTTCGGTGGAAGCCTCAATCGGGATGGAGCTTCGCAGTCTGATGGACTCTCATGGCTTCTCGAGCACCAAGATTATCGGATATGAACACAACTGGGTTGATGCCGCGAATTACCCCGTCACACTCGTTCGTGAAGAGGATGGCATGCTGTTGTAATTCGTTGCTGACGAACCATGTTCCAGATGCAACAAGCGGGGAGCGCCTTTGATGGGGTCTCTTTCCACTGCTATGCAGGGACAGTTAATCAGCAAGTAGAATTCACCTCTCAGTTCCCCGACAAGGTACGATTGAATCGAATCAGTGCAGACTCATTTTGAGATTCTCCTTAGGAAGTTTTCTTCACGGAGTGTGCAGGCACTCTCGGCTCCGATTGGTGGAGCGACATCAAGGTACGCTTTCCTTGAAAGTTTGGTGCAGATATAAACTGACGTGCATACAAGTGGTATATGGACAATCTGTGGGTCTAAGCACGATAGAGCTTATTCGCTGATCGAACGGACCCGTCCTCTAGCTTCATCGGCAGTATCAACTATGGGTCCTCGACAGGGCTTATGTGGACACTTGCACTTGACAGTGCCGGCGGCCCTCAGCTCCCTGGATCCAATAGTTGTAAAGGCGGATGTCGAGGTGTCGTTCAAGTCAACAACGATGGAACCTGGAGCGTTAACCAGGAATTCTACGCCATGGCCCAGGCTTCCAAGGCCATCCTGCCGCGTGATAGCGGGGGACCGTGGGGCCAACGAATAGGGGTGAGTGTCGGAGGCAATCTTGACTGGACCCTTGTCGTCGGGGCCTATGTCACGCATCGCGTTTCCTCGTCGGACTGGAACAGATATAGTCTTGTCGTCTTGAACTGGTACGTCTTTTGGCGTTCGAGTCCGGGTCAGACCGTTGAGCCGCTCCGCATTAGGTACGATGGTTCGGCCACCAAATGGGATCCGAAACCTGTCACGGCAACCATCGAATTCAGGGGAAAGCAGGTGAGTCTTTCGGCGGCGATGGATGCGTTCCTGTGCTGATTTAGGGACGTTCAGGCGATGTACACATTCCCCGTTGGTGTGACCACGTTGTGGTGGTATGCACCGTCATGAATTAATCACTGCATGTACGCTTGGTTGATGTATTTTTAACTCTTGTGGAGGCGCGTGCGGATATTTAAGTTATGTATGATGGGTTGAAGCTATTTGCAGGTCTATTTTGTCTTTTAAGCTTGATGTATGAGTGTTCCCTTGTCAAAGGTTCTCACTGAGCATTATAAGGGACAACGGCCGTGCTTGCTTCAAGATCTTCGAGAGAAGGCCAGCCATGGGATGTAACATCGTCGTCTTGCGCCTGCAATGGCGCAAGACGATGCCATATCGACGTTCTCCTACGACGGCGGGGCAAGTCTGATACGTACTTAGCTGTAGATCGGTCAGTTCCTATTTTGGTACAGCCTGCGCGTTCAAAAAGTTGTTGGAGGGGTGCAGACGAGAGACTTGATTGGCAAAAGCCGCATTCTGCTCGCTAGAGGTACAGCCTTGACTCTGACAACTTGATATATTATTTGACTACAAGCCTGCCGTGGACAACGGCGAGAACACTGAAACGAGTGGGAACAAAGGAACTGGACCGAGTTTTATTGGGGCGACTGCGCGGTAGGAGCCTGATGGTAGAACTTAGAGATACAAGCACTCTGTCCACTGACTCCCATTACTGCCCCGTCAGATTCGTGTCGCTGGTGAGCACGGCGTCGAGAATGGCCACTGGCAGTACATCCGGACAAGTTTAAGAAGTGCGCATCACCGGCACCGATGACCGTTGGACAAGAACACCACGGGTCATGACCCTTTAACTAGAATCAACGTCGGTAGCGGGCTATATGCAGTGACTTTCTCAACGAATGGCGAGTACCTATTGAGCGGAAGCAGCGACGGGCCCGGGGTTGGGGTGTGGCGAGTAGAAGACGGTGAACGAGTGGCAACAATGAAAATGCAGAATGTCAAGTGCCTCGCCCTGTCCAACGACGGCAGAATGATCGCTCCGGGCACGATGTCGGGCGATGTGTTTGTCTTGGATGCAGACACGCAAACAGATCTTCGTGTATGAGGAAGATTCCTGGACCATCACCGGAGTGGATTTCTCCCCCGACTCAACTCGGCTCGTCTCCGCATCGACGAACGGCAAAGCCTCCGTTTGAAACTTGTCAACTAGTACACACCTTTTGGACCACATCCCCCGCTCGTTTGCGCCGTTGAAGTGTCCCGAGTGGTGGGGAGTGGTAGAAATGTGTGCAAGGTGGTTGAATTTCAAGAGGGACGATCGGTAATGACATGCAACGTTTCATGATCGCCTCGCTACAATGGAGTCGTTGGCCAGACGTCAGACAAAAGGCGTGACTCTGTGACACGAAGGTCACAGAGTTTTGTCTCCCACACCGCTTTCACCTCGCTCGTCCGCTCGCTCGTCCAGCCTGTCCCGGTCCTTTCGTCGCACCCACCCACCACTCCCTAGCCTCAAACCGAGTTTTCGGCGCCTCGCAGACTTCCGATGAGTACCAAGCGCCCATGCCGGGGATCCCTACGCGTTTCGCTGCGAGGCTCTCCTGCCCGCCCCACAGCTCACGCAACCCCCGGGTCTCTGTCATTGCTTGTTGCCGGAGAGCGCTCTGCGCTCCCGCACGCCTAGATCTACCCCATCTATGCTCTCCCCCTTTCTGATATGGTGTAGCTACTACACTCCTCCACACATGCACCCATAGCTATGCAATCCACTATCCTTTACTGTGTCTCCGAGCGACATACAAAGAGCCAGATTGAGTAGTGTCTTGACAGTTTTTTTTCTTGCCAGTGATCTCGTCGATCGTGTAACATAAGCTTGTGGTTTCGCCATGTAACACCGAGTTCTGTTGATGGACACCGACCCACAGAAGAGTATCATGTCTACATCTATTTGAATGCAAATGATCATTGCGCCTGCAAATCGGTTTGCTTGTTCTGTGAGGGCCACTTGTACTTTTTGCCATGGATCTCGCAAAGACATCGTTCTTGGCGCAGACTATAAGCACCGAAAGCACGAGGTGACGAAGCATGTGCCCTGGCCTATAGTATCAAGGCAAGACAGGGCAACGTGTAGCCGTACTCTGTCCAGGACTCCATCGACTCCCATAATTGCCCTACTAGATCCTGCGCTGGATAAGCACGTCGACGATGACCGGTGAGTGCTGTAAGACGGTATGCGCGTTAACGCTGATCGTTGGATAAGAACGCCATGACCCAATTGAAATCAACGTCGACGGCAGGGTAGAGTCGGTGAGGTTCTCAGCGAATGGCGAGTATCTCGTAAGCGGTGGGACTGGCGGGGTACGTGTTTGGCGAGTTGAAGACGGCCAAAGGATGGCAACGATTCGAACCGAAAGTTCAGTCTACCCTCTCGCTGTGTCCAACGACAGCAAATCGATCGCGGCCGGGACGATCATGGGAGAAGTGTATGTCTGGGACGCAAAGACATACGAACAGCTCTTCAAGCACAAAGAGGACACCAACAGTGTCACTGGGGTCGATTTCTCGCCGGACTCGACGCGTCTCGCCTTCGGGTCGACCAACGGCAAAGCCGTCATTTGGGACATTGCAACGTGGAGACGGGTTCAAACACTCTGCCCCGGCGCGGTGCGAGCAGCGAAGTACTCGCCGCACGGCAACCGAATCGCAATAGCCACAGCTGTTGGTTCCGTTCGGGTCTATGACAGCAACGGTGGTCGCTTGCTCGTGGACATCCAAGCAGTGGCTGTAACCTTGTACCACAACAGCCTCCTCTGGTTCAACAACCACCTTCTTGCTATATCCGACAGCAAAATCAAAGAGTTCGATACATCCACTGGTTCAGCAGTCTCTGAATGGTCAATTTCAAGGAGCAACGCCCATTCGTGTATCTCCAAACTGCAGTGCGGAGAATGCGTCGCATATTCCGCACGCCATACAGTCACGTTTTGGGACACATCGACACACACCCAGCTTGGTATCATCCAACGTGCTAAAGATATACATTCAATCGCAGTCTCACCAGACGACCGTTTCCTCGCGATCAGCGAAGAGGGCGGCAAAATTGTCATCGAGAGTCTGTCTCGCATCAACGTAAGTGCATTGTAACCATCAGGTCACAGCTTATTTGAATGACTATGTTAGGCATCCACTCGCGAGAAACGACAACAACAAGAAGAGCCTTCGGTGTCGGAAGGCCAAGACGAAGGCCAAGACGACGGTCCACTCAACTCTACCCCGGTATGATTGCGCCGCCCCCTCGTGTACATGTCGCCCTGACTCCATTATGCATGTATTCAAGGAAGAAGCTTCAACCGCTGTAAGTGGCGTCTCGATACATTATGTCGCAGCTGATCACCTTCATCGCACCGATTACAGGATTCAATTTCGTCTCCTACGTTTCAAGAACCTGTCTTTCAGATCGACGAAGCTGCCATCAATCTATGGAAATGCGACCAGCTCAGAGACGCGGAGGCGTTATTGACATCCACGATCACCGCCTCTCAGAACACAAGTCATCATGTACTTGCCAGTCGAGCTCTCGTACGCGCTCGTTTGCGAGAGTGGGATACAGCGCTCGCGGATGCCGAAAAGGTCTTTGTTGCTCCCCTCCCACCACCATTTTTTATGCTCACTTACACCAAGGCCATCGAAATCCAGCCTTCCGTCATTGGTTACATCGCAAAGAGTGTGGCGCTTGTTGGCAAGGGTCATAAGGACAAGGGGTATCAGACCTGTGACATCGCATTCGCCCTCTTTCATTCTTCTCACGTTTGCTTTCTCCTTCTCGTCAAGGTCTGTTCTTTTTAACTTGGTGTCACGCGCTTGCTTATATCCCATAGGCTATCATTGTATTTATGGCTGGAGATTGCCGCAATGCGGTATCGCGTGTAGACGATCTCATTGCTACGGTCCCCTTCAATCCAGTGTACTATATCATCCAGGCATGTCCATAACCTGCTCATACGCAACGGAGTCACCGCTGACACTTCTAGTAGGCATATATGCATCTTCTTGTTGGAAACTCGTGCATGGAGAGCAGGGACTACGAGGGTGCAATAGAGTCGTTCGGTCATGCCCTGGCACAACTGCGAGACCACACAAGTGGATCGCTGCTGCTGATCTCACTGGTAAGCGTTCTAACAGGTATATTGTTGGGTATCGAAGTCGCTCAGTCTCTGACAGGTATGTGGATGGAGATTTGATCATCTCGATGTCACTGTTCGACAGCGTATGTGTGAAGCCCTGTATGCAGCTGGCCGCATCAAGGATGCTGTCGAATATCTCCATAAAATAACCAGCGAATCGGGAGTGGAAACGAACCTGCATGATGACCATCGTAGATGGACTTTTAGTCAGTGTTTACATTACATCTCGTGGCGTCGTCGCTTACATAGCATTTTCTGCCAGACTTCAGCTTCAGGCGGCGTTGCTTTGAGAAATTGGACCAGCTCGGAGATGTAGCAGTGGATGCCCAGCAATATGACGAGGCCATCTCCCATTATACGACTGCACTTTCCTTTAGTCCTCCTTCCCCAGAAAGCATTCTCATCAAGCGAAGTAAGGCATTTGTGGCAACAGGTGCATGGAAGCAGGCTTTAGAGGATGCAAATCAGGTACATCACTACTTCTCCATGGATGCCAATTACGCTGACGCATCATCAGGTGGTCACGCTCGATCCGTCGTCGCCATGGGGCTACGAAATGAAGCATGCTGCATTACATAACGCAGGAGACTACGACAATGCGATTGCCGCATTTGAAACCATGCTCTCAAAAATGGCGCAATCACCTGATCTGGATGTTCAACGTGAGTTGTATCATTACTGATAAAGATGGTTTGCTCATGGTACGAGACAGGACATGGTGATCGATATGTCAGCCCGTCGAGCACACAAGCGACGATTCGCAGGATTATCCAACGGACCATCCGTCATGCACCGCGCGTCCTTATTAACACGACCACTGGCCGTCTCCACAGTGTGGCCGAGCAGGCATCCGCATTTGAATCCCTACCAATTTTCAGAAATCTCGTATCATCGATGACGAGGCGCATCGACTACATCCGCATCAAGCACGAAGTACGACAGTACTTCCAATATGTGATGTTTTCGCATAAATGGGAGGACAACGAGCCACTGTTCCAGCAGGTGTTACAGACCGCGGTGTACGAGTTGGAAAAGTCACCAACTCATGAGAAGCTGCAAACGTTTTGCAAGATCGTTCGGGATGGCGGATACGAATGGGCTTGGAGCGATACTTGCTGTATCAATAAATCAGATCACTTCGTGCTCCAGGAAGCCCTTGTCGCCATGTTCAAGTGGTACCGGGGTGCGGCCAAGACAATCGTCTTCCTCCGCGGTGTGCATTCCCTGTCGGAGCTCGGTGCTCTCGTGAAGAGCATTTGGAATACTCGTGCCTGGACGCTGCAGGAGTACATTGCCTCCGGGGTCATTCACTTCTACACGGAGGACTGGACCGTTTATCTCAACCTACAGGTTGCGAACCACAAAGAGTCGTGCGAAGTGATTTCGGAGATGGAGCAAGCCACCGGGGTGTCTGCGGAGCAATTGATGGCACTTCGTCCAGGCTTAACAAGCATCCGCGAGAAGTTGCGTCTCGCGTCGACGCGACATACAACGCTGGTGGAGGACGCCGCATACTCGTTACTCGGTATTTTCTCTGTAACTGGTCTGCCCGCAATCTATGGAGAAGGAGAAGGTTCACTAGGACGTTTGCTTGCCCACGTTCTTGCCGGATCCGGAGACCTGAGCGTCCTCGCATGGACTGGGGAGTCTGGGTGCTTTAACAGTTGCCTTCCCGCTCACATCACTGTGTTCAACGGACCAGCGACATCGCACCTCCCGCCACCCATTCCTGACGCCGAGATGAAACAAATCGTTCTCGCACCGCACTCCTCATTCGACCTTGACGTGGCGCTGCGCCTATACGACCACCTCGACAAACTCTCTGCTCCTTGGTTTGCCGCAAGTCGGATGAAGCTTCCATGCATCGCATTTCAACTCCCACCTCTTACGCCTTATCGGACGCGATCAGGCCGTGTTTATCGCGTAGACACCCTCGCCTTTGGGCCGGTTAAAATCAAAACGAGACACGACCTCTCTCGGATGGAAAGCTTGTATCTCATTCATCCGTGGTTGGACAGTCTCCTGGAGCATGAGCCTAAGGGTATCATCACGGGGATAGATACTACACCACCGCCTTCACCGGCGCGTACGGACGATGAAGAATTATTTGAAAACGGAAGCGAGGATGAGGAAGAGATCCCGGAAGAAGAATGCCACGACGATTCATCGTCGGTTGGTGAGCCTGAATTACCGTCGCACCCTGCTCCAGCGCGCACAGAGCCATTGGACAGAGAGACGCGGGCACGACGGCTCGTTGCGCGTCTTCGACAGCCGTTTGGGGCGCTGCTGGTCACGCCGGTCGAATCGGGACGACTCTCGACGTCGGATTACAGGCGGGTGGCGGCGGATAGCTTGATCACGGTGCGATTTCAGGAGAACGTGTCGTTGGCCGAGATTTTGGACAATGTACGGACGTTGGATGTGTTGTAGCTTGTGCGTAGTATCTCGGAGGACGATCGGTAATGACATGGATGTACTTCAATGTTATCAGTCCAAGCACCCATCCCTCGATGTAGGTTCTCGTTCACAAGTCTCGATGAGGCTCTTCCATTCAAAGCTAGTCCCTGTATATTGAATGACACATCGGGGGTCACAATTCCGAGTCAAGAATCAAAATATCGTTCATTACCGATTCGTACTCCTTGATGGAGCACGACATGCTAGTTGGTTTTTTTCTTGGTGTTCGAATGTTAACTGTGGCATCTCGAGACATTCACATGACCTCAGAGGTGGGAAAGAATCGTTCCAAGCAGTCTTTGTTTAAGGGAGACTGAAGAAGATAATTTCAGCACCTCTAACTATACGAAGGAAGAAGACTGTAATCTGAGGCAAGTGAGTAATCAAAACGTCTGTAAGACGGAAATTTGAAGAGGGGAGATAAAAGTTTCGGCCGAGGCATCAACGGATCCAGCCATGGTCCCCGGGCCCGTTTCGAGGCATGGTCTCATTCACCACGTCTCCGATCCTCTAGAACATACCAGCCAGGGACGGATCCCCTACGATACCGATACCATCGATCGATATCTCATACGTCCTTTCGTATGTAGGATACGTCACAACCAACCGTGGCCCGTTGGCACGCCGTCACGCTGTAGCTTGATTCCGATCGCAACGTCACGACAGAGAGACGCGCGCACGGGGCTCGTTGCATGTCTTCGACTGATCCTGACGTCTCCCGCCTGCTTCGGAACGGCAACAGATCCACCGCCAGAGTGCTATCAGTCGGATGCCAAATTGAACGAGTTAGCGACGTACGTCAGAAGACCGATTCAATGGAAGGCACTTACGATGTCGCCGCTTGCCAGTGCCGTGGCAGATGATGGGCCGTGGGTGCCGAGCAATGCAAGTATATGACGAGCGCGACTGCAAATGCATTCCGAAACTTCTTGGTTGTGGATTTATGCAGTGCACGCAGTGGCAGATGAAGGAGAAGACTCGGAGATAAGACCCCTGGGTCCTACCTCCATTGACGGTCTTGCTAGTGACGTGTTATCAAAGCCAGAGGCTATAGAAGAAAAATGGAGAACTCGTTCTGAACAAGAGGGTGGCGTATGGGCGAAATGATGAAGAACCTGCCCGCGAACTACGGTACATGACATAGTAAGCGCCGACTCAGCGGAGTCGCCGACAGCACGAGGTGATGAAGCATGTGCGCGCCCTAGCCTATATCAAGACAAGGCAACGTGTAGCCGCACTTTGTCCATTGACTCCCACCATCGCCCTGCCAGTCCTAGAGCGTGCGCTGGATAAGTACGTCGTCGACGATGACCGGTGAGTACTATAAGATGGAGTGCGTGTTAACACTAATCGTCGGATAAGAACACCATGACCTAATTGAAATCAACGTCGATGGCAGGGTAGAGTCGATGAGGTTCTCAGCGAATGGCGAGTATCTTGTAAGCGGTGGGAGTAACGGGGTTCATGTG
>JBBPMA010000785.1:0-17123 GCA_038090075.1 Xanthoconium purpureum | reverse complement strand
TCACTGAGTGGTTAGTGTTTTTGGCCCCATTATCAGCGGTGGTGTCCAGGGGCTTATCTGATGGTGCAACTCAGCGCGGATGATCGAGTCTGAAATCACATGGGAGCCCCACACTCAGATCGTAGTATGGCCACAGCTGCACTGCCTGTAGTAATGAGCTCGCCGATGGAACACAATGCGTCAGAAAAAGTGGGAGCCGCACTTGTGGCAATCATAGGCTGTGTCGCTGATGCTCCGACTGTCACTGCCAGAGTTGATTGTCCCTTCGGGGATGTCCGTAGCAAATCTTGATCTAACAGCTCTGGACTTGCTGTAAGCCAGTTTCATTGAGATGAACGGCGAACTCGAATTATGAGTTATTGATCTGAGTCATACAAGGCGTGTTATGCCCAGCTTATCCAGCCAGCAAACAGCCTTGGGCGCGTGGACAACCAATCACGAGCAGAGATAAAGAAAAAAATGCTGCGTGCTAGCTGGATCGCTTGTCCGACAGTCTGGCTCCCGCCAAACCAACTGCGCATGAATGTAAGCTGGCACGAGGACAGTGCTTTGTGAAACCATTATTTCGCGAAAAATCGGGGTCCTCCTAGACACGCTCGGTGATCGTGAGGAAGGTGGAAATGAAGATTGCTCTGCGCTTGACCCGAAGGCCACGCGAATGTGAAACTCCAACCTTTCCATGAATCATCAAGCAATTCTATGAAAGCTGCTGCGCTTGAAAACTATACGATATGGCCATGACAGCTGGTCTATGCACCTGGGAACGCACTGACTAAAGCCTGTTTTCGGTCTGTTCTGTACAAGTCCTTTGGGTTCCTCAAAGCGGGCAGGAGAACGGGATAGGTCGACTAGCCGAACCAACTACATTCACACATGAGGGGATGTGAAAAAAAAAGAGCATAAACGACTCACGGTGCAACTCATCATTCTCACTCCCCGCAGGACTGATCGCTCTGCTCGAACACAGAGTGTATGCTTGCGACTACCACTCAGGACCGATCCTTTTCCTGAAAGCAAAGCGGATATCAGAGATACGTACCCTCTGCAAGTAAATTGAACATTGTCAGCTCATTCATTGTCCCGTGTCATGCCCCTGGAGGCTAGTGGAGACATGAGAAACCATCGTATCACAAGTTTGGTGTTATAACAGCACCTGAAGATGGACTCTTAGGGAACCCGTTAACGAAATCATGCCAGAGACACCGCTCACCTTTGGGACCCAGACACCCTCCGGAAACGACATCTTGTGTAACCATGTGAGATAGTTCGTCCGCAGTAAACACCAGAGGACCTTGTATGACGATCTATCCACCGGTATAATCGAACTTCATACTAACGTTTCTCCGAGGATAGTATTTATTTTGCAAGTTGAATCTGTTGTCGAACGTTGGTAGCCTGTCCCTCGTCCACACCACCTGTGCACGAACCTGGGACTCTGTATAGAATCAGTACTAATGCGAGCATAATCAAAAACGCTTGTGCCTGAACGACATTACAGGTGAGACGGTGTCAACACGCAAGGAGCCAAACTCACCGTATCAGTGCCAGCTTTGCAAACAGAACACAAGGTAAATCGAGACCAACGGGATGGCAAGCAAACCGTTTTCTTATCTTCACAACCTGGGTGGTGATAGTTTCGCCCCACAAAATCTGTGCAATTGTTAAACCATTTCCAATATCGCTCGCTGTCGCACATGGCAAAAGCGGTGGGAGAAAGTAGATGACCACATTGCATACATTTGGGCGTCCCGAAAACCATGATGCTGCGCTCGAGCCCAAATAAGGCAAGTCGCGGCTCGGATGTAGCGGTTGCGCTCAGGTTCAAGTGCGCTCGCCCTCAATTGACTCTAGCGCTGCTGTCTTTACGTATCGCGCTTGGGGTTACTCCTACTCCATCTCCAGTACATGTACATCGTATCTGATGCGTCTGATCCGACAGATTCAGCCTTGATGCAACCGTATGATTCGGTAAGTCGATCTTCTATTACTGACGTTTCTAGTGTTCGATTTCAGTCGTCCACGTCAACGGGGTGGATCAACATAATTTGCGGGCGACCTAAGGTGATAGGGATGTGGTGCGGATGGCCTAGGTACCTCTGTCGTTCAGCGCTTGCGCCGTCCACGCTGATTCATCTTCCCCTCAGCCAGCGGATTCATTTCAACTTGTTTCGACCCTCTAGTCGTGGCGTGCGCCGCTTGTCGCGCCATCCATCCGGCCTCGTATCCCATCGTATCTGGCACCATTGCAACGCTCTGGCGGTCCAAATCATCCTCAGTGTCGCCCAGCGCCTCCAACTTGCTTCTATGGCCTCTGGGCCCACTATCTTGACATGGTGCGTCCGTTTCGTCGACGCGCTCGTTCCTAACACTCTCAGAGAGTCCTGGGTTAGCCTAGTGATCGCCTGGTACAGCCGCTTCGCCATCCGGCTTGTCCAGCTCGTCTGGAGCCCTCCTAGGTGGGTGTTCCTCCTTCCCCGGTTCGTTTCGTTGTTTCATGCATTCAGCTGGCCTGTCAGGTGGCTCGGATAGTTCAGGTAAGTCGTAATGTGTGTTCTTGAACTGTCCTGGACGCTGACATCCTTCGTCTTCCGAGTCAGCTAACAGTTTCAGTAGCGTGAGTTGTGACTCGCCGTTGGTGCAGCTTGTTGCGCCATCACTGCTACCTCGTCCATCATCCTTGACACCTCCCTGGACCTCTCTCCGTCCCTCTACATCTGCAGTACTCGCCATCCGGGTCATCGGGCTCGGCTCAAGCCCCCCTTGGTGAGTCTTCTTCAACCACGTGCTCTGACCTTTCCCTGAGGCATTCTTTCACATTTAGCAGTTTCTTTGGCACGTCTCGACCATCTTGGTCACGCTTGGACACTCCTAACGTGTCCGTCTCGCCACTGGTAAGCTTGACTTTGAAGCATGCACTAATCTCTTTCTTCCCCTTGAGCTCGATGCTCGGGGGTTTGTTTGGTCAATTCGCAGGTACATCATTCAGGTAAGTCTATCAACATGCTCTCGAGTTGTACTGGGTTCTGATTACCCATGCTCATGCCTACTCAAAGCCATGGCCTCAGGCCAGGCCGGAACAACACTAGATGTGCTGTCGTTTGCGTGCAAGGACATTGCCACAACTACATCAACGGTCAAGGTTTCAGCCGCCGCAGGCGGCATTCCCGAGTGGTAGAATTAAATTGTTTCATTGAGTGATTGTGTACATGTTCACGTTGCTCGACTGGCATGCGCCACTCAGATCACAAATCCAGTGCTGATGCGCCCATAATCTTGAGTCTTGCTATGTCAACTCTTATTACGAACATGCAGTAACCTGGACGGAAAGGTAATGTGATTTGAATGAAGCATTGCCAAGCGGAGATTTCCATACTTGGGGTACTTATGCTCGTACTTCGGCAGTGGGACTGCATACTTTCCTCTCACTATCCTCGCATTGTTACCTTTACTCGGACAAAAAAATCATGTCTCGCCACCAACAACTGGTATGTCGTCCGTCGCGTTAGAGAGCCGCGACATTGACACCAACACGTCCACCAGACGGTCCAGACCGAGATACCCCGACACCAGTCGGGTCCTACCGCCGGCACCCCAATCATCGGGGTCAGTTCTGTCTCCGTACATGGTAATCAGCGAGCGCTGACGACGCTACACATGACAGATCGACAGTGCCGCTTGCAGTCCGCGGGTAAGCCAGGTGTCCAGTGACGCCTGAGGTCGAGCCGAGACCGACGGTCCTCCTTTCAGATCACCACATTGTTCCAAGAGACCGATCCCGCGCTCCGCAGCGCGGTATTTCAAAATTACATCAAGACGCCGTCGCCCTATGACGTAAGTCGTGATACATTCTTAGAAAGGGAGTTGATGTTGACTCTATCGAACAAGGAATGTGACGACTGTGCTGGGATGGCATGGAGCCCGCGATGCATTCATAACGATGTCAAATTGCCCACGTCTCCGAACAAGGGTGCCCGGCGCTACTGGTCAAAGTTGACTCAAAGGCTGCGCAGCCCCACCATCCCATGATGTATGTGCAAGACAAGAGGAGACCATGGTAGTCTGTATATGGTGACGGCTTGGAGTGTACTCACGATAGTATTGTAAATGGAGTGTGAAACTATCCAAACCGTTGTTTAGCTAGTTTTTGGAACATGTCCATCGTTGCCTTGTCTTTCTCCCGCTTCGCGACAGCACGTTCACGTGAAGTCGTCATCTCGTCCTCTCGTGCCGCGGTACGCTTCCCTTCGAAACGTTTTCGGGCAGCATCTCGCCGGGCTATGCTATCCGGGACGTCAGACAAGCCCGGAGAAAAACACAAAACACCCACTGTTCTCGAAAACTACCCCCACCATCGAGTAAAGTCGATTCGTCCGCTTCATATCCATCGTCTCCTTTTTCCCGAAACGCACGATCACTCTCCCTCCGCGCTCGTTTCTTCTCCAACATCCCTTCCCGACCCACCTCCTTCGGCCCCACCACGTCTTCCAATCGCTCCTCGACCTCTGCACGATCCCGCTTCCGCTTAAGTTCGCGCTCCGACGCTTGATGCTCTGATGCGGCCCCTCGCGCAAGTACGAGATCCGATGCTGATGGAAGTACGGGCCCCATGACACGAGCACCACCAACACCGCCCAGTGCTAAACGTAAAGGGTGATAGGTAGCCGAATCAACTTGCTCGTGCGCGGCGCGAGGCGCATTGCCGTCGACACTCGAACCATTTTTCGCAAAGGACCATTTATACGCAGTTTGATTGGCGGCGGAGCCTGCTATTGCTGTTGCGTCATGGTATAGCCCTTCTGTCATATAAAGCGTCAATACTCAGGAGTATACACTTAACGACCCGTTAATGAGCTGTGAAACGCGCTGGATAGTCTGCCTTTGTTCCATGCTCGGACAAATTTGCGAAAGTAGCTATGGGGGGAGTCACGGGATTCGTGGATATGGACAAGACAGCGCGTCAATAGGACCGCGATAGGGCAGATGGATCGCACCTCCGTGTTCTCTCGCTAGAGATCTTGTCGAAGTACTGTCGTTTGGGGAAAGCTCAACGTGTCTGACGCGGTGGGTTGTGTACAGCCGACAGACCTTATTCTTTTCGTCCTTGAGCCATGCCCTGAATTCGGTATTTTTCAGAAAGTAATCTGATTCAGAAATGGGGAGACACCGTCTAGAAGGGAAGCCTCTCGTTCTGGGGATCGTGAGCGGTCTCGGTCGTACGTGCGTGGCATCGTTGGACTTACTGTGAGCAAAGGACAAACTTGTTTGGCTACCAAAGCTTTGCCCAAATATAGACTTGGCCCCTGTTTATTATACCTTTCTTCCGAGTCACACATCAATCCTCTGCTCGTGGAACAGTCTGGCTCAGGAATAGTACGCTCTATCGTTGAGCGCGGAACGTCTCACAGAATGATTACCCTTTTTTGCGCCACTATTAGCGGTGGTGGTGTCTGGTGGCTTTCTTGATGTTGCAACTCAGTGCAGATGACCGAGTTTGAAATCACATGGGGGCCCCACACTCAGATCGTAGTATGGCCACAGCTGCACTGCCCGTAGTAATGAGGTCGCTGATGGAGTGCACTGCGTCAGAAAAAATAGGAGCCGCACTTGTGGCGATCATAGGCTGTGTGTCGCTCATGCTCCAACTGTCACTGCCACTCTTGATTGTCCCTTCGGGGATGTCCGTAGCAGATCTTGATCTAACGGGCCAGGACTTGCTGTAAGCCAGTTTTACCAGGATGAACGGCGAACTCGGAACATGAATTCGTGATACTGATGGAAGATTGATCTGAATCATACAAGGCGCGTTGCGCCCAGCTTATCTAGCCAGCAAACGGCCTTAGGAGCACGGACAACCAATCACGAGCAGAGAAAAAGAAAAAAAATTGCCGCGTGCAGCTGGATCGCTTGTCCGACAGTCTGGCTCCCGCTACTTAAACCAATTGCGTATGAACGTAAGCTGGCACGGGGACAGTGCCTTGTGAGACCATTATGTATTTCATGAAAAATCGGGTTCCTCCTAGACACGCTCGGTGATTGTGAGGAAAGTGGAAATGAAGATTGCTCTACGCTTGACCCGAGGGCCATGCGAATGTGAAACTCCTCAACCTCTCCATGAATCATCAAGCAATTCTATGAAAGCTGCTGCGCTTGAAAGTTATACGATATCTTTACCATCCCGTGCCATGCCCCTGGAGGCTAGTAAAGACATGAGAAATCATATCACGAGTTTGGCGTTGTAACAGCACCTGAAGATGAACCTTTAGGGAACCCGTTAACGAAATGGTGCCAGAGACACCGCTCACCTTTGGGAATCGGGCACCCTCCGGAAACGACGTCTTGTGGAACCACGTGAGACAATTCGTCCGCAGTTAACACCAGCTGTCTGTATGACGATCTATCCACCGGTTATTTCATACTAACGTTTTTCCAAGGATAGCATTGATGTATTGCAAGTTGAATCTGTTGTCGAACGTTGGCAGCCTGTCCCTCGTCTACTCCGCCTGTGCACGAACCTGGACCTCTGCACAGAAATGGTGCTAATGCAAACATAATCAAAAACGCTTGTGCCTGAACGACATTACAGATGAGACGGTGTCAACATGCAAGGAGCTGAACTCACCGTATCAGTGCCAGCTTTGCAAATGCGTGTGAACAGAACACGAGGTAAATTGAGACCAACGGGATGGCAAGCAATTCATTTTCTTATCTTCACAATCTTAGTGGTGATAGTTTCGCCCTACAAAATCAGCGCAACCGTTAAATCATTTCCAATATCGCTCGCCGTCGTACATGGCAAAAGCGGTAGGAGAAAGCAGATGACCACGTCGCATACTACACACGCCTTGACAATTTGAAAAGGGGAAGCGTCGGATTTTTGGAAGTAATCGCTTGCGTCGTTTTGAGTCGCTGGCGCTTGACACCAGGAAATCGTTACGGGGATTGAAAACTAGATCTTGAATCAGACAGACAGCAGAACTGTTCCTTGACTATGACCCACGTTGAGGGAAAAGGTCAAGTAACACCATTCTCTCAGATATCATGAAAATGATAATTTGTATCGCCTCTTGGATCGACTTTACGAAAGGATCGTCTGACCATAGCCATAAGTACGTGATGGACGCGACGACCGTGACTCAGATGCAACAAGCCTGGTTTACGAGATTTTGTTGCCAATCCGTAGTGCGTCTCCGAGAGAAAAACAGTCCATTAAGACCTGGTGGGAGAGGATGTTAATTCATCCACTTCCTCCCAACAACGAAACCGACAAAGCAAAGTGGTAGGAAGAAGACAACGATGATGAACTCGACGTACACTCCTGGTAGTCAACAGAAGTTGAAATCAGCATGATTGAGTGCTGATCGATTAAAGGCAACCAACAACATTTACTCAATGGTTGTCATGGCCTAGATAAGATGCCAGTGGTAAGATCATGTAAGTGAAGCAACGAAAAAACATCTGGACTAGATACCTGACTGCATTTGACTTCCCTGGTCAGTGCTGGGAGTATGTCCTGTTCTCCACAACGCGGTCGACACTGGACAGCAGCTAGAGGAATGACAAACCAAATGGTGCCGCAGCGGCATCTGGATATTTAGGTTCCCGCGAGCTCAGTGCAATGGATACCTCTACCCATTTATCATACCCCCAATGCATCACGGATCACACTATCCTCTGACTCGAACAAGTTGCCTTCAATTGAAATACTGGAATTGACTCTGCTAGATAATACTTTATTGTTCAGCCACCAAGATATGTTGTAGACTCACCATCACCAGGATTCTAACGGAGATTGATTAATCTATTCAGCGATACTGTCCACATTCAAGTACTTATTATTCAATAGATTATGAGCCCTGCTCAGTAGCCTTGGGACCAGACTCACGACGACTCGAGGACTCAAGATGACGGCCGACTTAGAAACCACTACATTCGAACGAAATTGGTCGAATTACCGCGAGAAACTTCTCCGCGCAGCGAGGCATGAAGGGCTCGAAGACCATTTCACTGGTTCCCATTTATGGACGACCCTTTCACGTGCAGAGCACTCGAGTTACGCAGCTCATGTAGTCTCGAGCCGTTATAGGAAATTCGGGTGAACTCGGGAAGCAGATGTTTCCTATAACCAAAGGGTGGGGAAGGACGAAGGAGGGGGAGAGAGAGAAAGCGTGTCGTCATCGTTAGTGTCGTGTCGTTATCGTCGCGTTGCCATCACTGCGTTGTCAGCGTTGCCGTTGTCGTTGCGTTGGGGTCGTCGCGTGTAGGGAAAATGTGGGCGAGGTGTGGGTTGGGCGCGTCGTCATCAAGGCTCAGATGGGAGAGTGAGTGCCGTCATCGTCCGAGGGAGAGCAAGAACGAGGACAGCGACGAGGGTGAGGGCCAGGACAAGGTTTGGATAAACGAGTCGGGACGTCATGGATGACACGATTGATTGAATGAGTGGATACAAGTCTTGAATACCACACAGTGGGTACCCCACGGGTACACGGGTTTCACGAAGTCAACCCACACCTGTACCCACTACCCGTGCGGGTTACCCCAACCCGTGTCATTCCCTAAACGTGGACCGTCATCAGGGATATCATATGATGGAACCATCCAGTGGCTCGTCGAAGTAATGAGGAGACTTAGCAGATTCGATGCGAGTTTACTTTTAAGGCTTTAAATCCAAAACAAGACAGTGGTGTCATCATCCAAAACAGGCGAGAGTCTACCCAAATTTAGATTTAAAGCGTGACATGTGTGACTCGATCCAATAGTCCTCAGGTAAAAGTCTCCAGACGTTCTGTAGCGCGGAAAATCCCGAAACTCTAGGTGCCTTCCCAGAACGGCTCGAGACTAGCAGCTCATGGCGAATACCATCCCCGACGACATCCAGACCCCAAGCGCTTTTCGAAAACAGCGCTTATTATTTTTTCTCGTAGCTAGGTTACTTAGTCTACAAGATGACTACTACTACAATGACGCCTAGCGACATCACGCGCACAGCTGCACGAAGCCCGAAACCATTCGGGGGCACCTGTCGGGGGTGTGGCGAGCCTGGACACAGGGCACGGGACTGCGAGAAGGTCGGGGTCCACAGTCGAGTATACAGGCCACGGGAGGCGTCGCGCACGAAAATGCGACACGGAAAGCCTCAACCGAGTCGAGTCGAAGGGTTGGAGGGGTAGAGACGACGACGGCGAGGGCGCCGAGGCCCGTCGCACACCGGTCGCACCCCAGGAAGCCCAAACAGCAGGTCAGCGAGTCAACAACACGACCAGCGCTAGGCCGGTAGTGCCAGCGGACAGGTTGCTCAACCAACCAGACAACCAGACAAGCCGCGCGAGGAACGAGCAGGCGACGAGGTCGGCTGATGAAACGGTCGAGGGTGGAAAGATGAACAGAAAAGAACGTCGAGCCCGAGCGCATCGACGACGGAGGCCCAGCCCAGCGCGCCGCTCGAGGGAGAGCGAAACGATCGAGAGACGACTGGCGACGCTGGAGAGAGGGATTGGGCAGGCGAGAAGGGCGAGGAGGCTGAGGCGAGTAGGCAAACTGCTGGAGCAGAGGGTCTGGGCGACGAACGAGGCAGCTGCCAGCGAGGGTCCCGCCATGTGGAACAGCCAAAACGATGGTGACGACGGTGATGTCGACCACACGTACGAAGCGCGCGAGGAGACCTGCAAGGACGAAGTCGAGGTCATGGAGACCAACGACGAATGTCAGCCGGGGAGTGAAGTTCAGCCGCACCTACCATACGTACCGGAAACGGTCGGCGCATCGCTCGAGGGAGAGCGAGAGGATCCGATGACGATCGACCGCGCTGACGAAGAAGAGTTGCAGCGTGCCATAGATGACCTAAACGACCTCGTAGACGCCCCGAGCGACGTCCTACACGATCTTGTAGGGCACGCGAAGCATCCGTTAGTCCGAATGGACGGTCCTACCCCGCGCGAGGACGAGGCTGTGATCTGTCGAACGGTCGAGTCGGTCGACTACACAGATGGTTTGAGCGCGAGCAGAGAGGGCCAGGACATACCTAGAACCATCGCAGACAACCTTGGAGGTCACGATGTCGATCGCCAGTCGACGGACAGTCCGAACGAGTCGAGCACGCCGACAAGTCGCCCGGATGCAAGAGTCGAGTCGGACGGTGATGCGGACGTACTAACCGAGTTGGGAGTGAAGTGTCGAGCCCAGCAGGCCAAGTACCAGGCCACAAGGACGCGACGAACGGATCGGAGGGCAATACGACAGACGTCGAGGGACGGCAAGAGGTCCAGCGAGGTGGACGAGGTAGTAGCGACGGCGCAACGAACGGTGCCAGCGGCGAGTCACGACGGCTTGCAATGAAGTTAGCTACTGTCAGCGTCCAGAATGACCCGACATCCCACCAAACGACCCTCCTGAACCACCAGCGCCACCCGAGCCACCAGATAAATCCGCGAAACGACCAAACGAACCCCCGAGCGTTGAGCTCGAGGGAGAGAGAGAAAGCAATCAGCGAACTGCAAAGACGAGCTCACCGGCGACGAAGCGGGCGCGTTGGGAGCGTCAGGGAGCGTTGAGGACGCTAGAAACTGGCCCAAGAACCTGCGGAACGTGTCAGAACGAATCCGAGAACGCTTGAAGCCAGGGGAGGAGAACCCGCCATGGGAGTCCTCAGATGAGCCGAACAGCGAAACAGCCGTGCCACAGCGCCCAGGAACGTCTTAGAAGCATCAGGAACGAGCGCGTCAGCGAGATGAACGCACCAATTCGAGGCGGAGGGCAAGGAGGCCATTTGGACGAGTAAGAGGCGTTGGTCGATGTTGGGGCCGATCGGAGCCGCGAGAGCGGTGGCGGCGGCAGACACGATGGGAGACGAGACCGGATGGATGGGACAACGAGTGGAGCGCGCCGCGACCCGAAACGAGTCGAAACGAAGCCCGCTACGACGTCAATACTTCTTCGGCATCGCTCAACCGCTATTATTGGCATGCGCGCCACCTAGATCACAAATTAATTCTGATGCGCCGTGACCTTGAGTTTTGCCACGTCAACTCTTACAAATATCCAGTAATCTAAACGGAAAAGTATGCGTGATTAAAATGAAAGCACATCAAGCGGAGATCTCCATACTTGGGGGTACTTATACCCCTACTTCGGTAGCGGGACTGCATACTTTCTTCTCACCATCCTCGCATCGTTACCTTCACCCGGACAAAAAAACCATGTCCGAGTCTCGCCCCCAACACCTGGTATGTCGTCCGTCGCGTTAGAGGGCTGCGGTGTCGACACTAACACGTCCACCAGACGGTCCAGACCCAGGTAACCCAATACCAGTTGGGTCCTGCCACTGGCACCTCAAGCACTGCGGTCAGCTCTGTCTCCGTATTTAGTAATTAGCGAGCGCTAACGACGCTACACATGACAGGCCGACAAAGCCGCTTACAATCCGCGGGTAAGCCAAGTCTCCAGTGACGCATGAAGTCGAGCCGAGACCGACAGTCCTCCTTCCAGATCACAACATTGTTCCAAGAGACCGATCCCGAGCTCCGCAGCGCGGTATTGCAAGGCTACATCGCAACGCCGTCGCCCCATGATGTAAGTCGTGATACGTTCTTAAAAAGGGAGTTGACGTTGACTCTGTCTGTGAACAAGGAATGTGATACCTGTGCTGAGATGGCATGGAGCCCGCGATGCACGCATAATCCAGTCAAATTGCCCACGTCTCCGAACAAGCGTGCCCGGCAATACTGGTCAAAGGTGGCTCAATGGGTGCGCAGCTCCACCACATGATGCATGTGCAGGACAAGAGGAGGCCATGGTGGCCTGTATATGACGATAGCATGGTGTACTCACGATAGTATGTAGATTGAGTGTAAAACTATCCGTTGTTTAGCTAGTTTTTGGAACATGTCCATCGTTGCTTTGTCTTTCTCCCGCATCGCAACAACACGTCCACGTGAAGTTGCTATCTTGTCTTCTCGTGCCGTGCTACGCTTCTCTTCGAAGCTGTTTCGGGCAGTATCCCCCCGGGCTATGCTATCCGGGACGTCAGACAAGCCCGGAGAAAAAGACAAGACACAAACTATCTCCCCCACCAAGCAAAGTCGATTCGTCCGCTTCTTGTCCATCGTCTCCTTTTTCCCGAAACGCACGATCATTCTCCCTCCGCGCCCGTTTCTTCTCCAACATCCCTTCCCGACACAGCTCCTTCAGCCTCACCACGTCCCCCAATCGCTCCTTGACCTCTGCACGATCCATCATCCCACTTCCGCCCAAGCTCGCGCTCCGACGCTTGATGCTCCGAAGACTGATGCGGCCTCTCGCGCGAGTACGAGGTCTGATGCCGATGCCAGCGCGGGTTCCATGACGCGAGTACCACCAGCACTGCCCGATGCTAAACCTATAAAGGCGATAGGTAGCCGAATTGACTTGTTCGTGAGCGCCGAGAAGCGCATTGCTGTTGCGTTGTGGTACAGCCCCTCTGTCATACGAAACGTCGACACTCAGGAGTATACACATACACTTAATAGCTCGTTAATGAGCTGTGAAACATACTGGATAGCTTACCTTTGTTCCATGCCCGGACGAATTCACAAAAGTGGCTATAGAGATTTGGCGGGGAGCCACGGGATCCGTGGGTATGGATAGGGCGACGCGTCGATAGGACCACAATAGGGCAGATGGATCGGCGCATGCGCACCTCCGTGCTCTCTCGGTCGAAGTACTGTCACGTGTCTGATGTGGTAGATTGACAGACCTTATCCTTTTCGTCCTTGAGCCATACTCTGAATTCGGTATTTTTCTCTGGTTCAAAAATGGGGGAGACACCGTCTGGAAGGGAAGCGTCTCATTCTGGGGATTGTGAGCGGTCTCGGTTGTACGTGCGTGGCATCGTCAGACCTGCCATGAGCAAAGCACAAACTTAAACTTGTTTCGGCTACTAAAGCTCTGCCCAAATATAGACTTGGCCCCTGTCTATTAGACCCTTCTTCCGTGTCTCACATTAATCCTCTGCTTCATGCAACAGTCTGGCTCAGAAATCGTGCACTCTATCGTTGAGCTTGAAACGCCTCAATATCAACAGTGGTGTCTGTTGGCTTTGCTGATGGTGCTGCAGATGATCGAGTCTGAAATCCCCACATTCAGATCGTAGTGTGGCCACAACTGTGCACACCGCCCGACACCCGTAGTAATAGGATCGCTGGTTGAGCGCATTGCGTAAGAAAAGATGGAAGTCGCACTTGTGGCAATTATAGACTGTCGCTCTGTCCCTTGGGGGGTGTCCGTAGCAAATCTTGATCTAACGGGCCTGGACCTGCTCTACTTAGAGCCAGTTTCATTGAGATGAACGGGGAACTCGAATTATGAGTTCGTGATACTGATGGAAAATTGATCTGAATCATACAAGGCGTGTTACGCCCAGCCAGCAAGCGGCCCTGACGTGTGGACAACCAATCACGAGCAAAGAAAAGAAAAAAATTGCCGCATCTTAACTGGATCGCTTGTCCGACAGTCTGGCTCCCGCTAACCCAACTGTGCATGAACGTAAGCTGACAGGGGACAGTGCTTTGTGAGACCATTATTTCATGAAAAATCAGGTTCCTCCTAGACATGCGGGGTAATCATGAGAAAAGCGGAAAAGAAGATTGCTCTACATTTGACCGGAGGGCCATGCGAATGTGAAACTCATCAACCTTTGGATGAATCATCAAGCAATTCTATGAAAGCTGCTGCGCTTGAAAACCATACAATGACCATGGCAGCTGGTTTATGTACCTGGGAACACATTAATTAAAGCCCGTTCTCGGTTTGTTCCGTACAAGTCCCTTAGCTTCCTCAAAGCGGGCAGGAGAATGGGATAGGTCGACCAGTCGAACCAACCGCATTCACACATGAGGGGATATGAAAAAAAAAAAGAGCATAAATGACTCACAGTGCAACCCATCATTCTCACTCCTCATAGGACCGATCACTCTGCTCGAACATAGAGTGTATGCTTGCGACCACCATTCAGGTGCTCCGGACTGGCAAGGTACCACGTGGGACCATTTCTTTCGGATATCGGATATACATATCCTCCATGAGCGGCTTGAACATTGACAGATCTTTCATCGTCCCGTGCCATGCCCCTGGAGGCTAGTGAAGACATGGGAAATGATCATATCACAAGTTTGGTGTTATAACAGCACCTGAAGATGGACCCTTATCGAACTCGTTAATGAAATGATGCCAGAGACACCTCTCACCTTTGGGAATCAGGCACCGGAAACGACATCTTGTGTAACCGTAACCATGTGAGACAGTTCGTCCACAGTTAACCTGACCTGTTTGTATGACGATCTATCCGCCGGTATAGCCGAATTTCATGCTAACATTTCTCCAAGCATAGCATTGATGTATTGCAAGTTGAAGCTGTCGTCAAACATTGGCAGCCTTGTCCCTCGTCTACACCGTCTGTGTACGAACCTGAACCTCCACACAGAATCAATACTAGTGCAAGCATGATGTGCCTGAACGACACTACAGATAAGACGATGTCAACATGCAAGGAGACGAACTCACCATATCAGTGCCAGCTTTGCAGATGGGTGTGAACAGAACACGAGGTAAATTGAGACCAACGGAATGGTAAGCAATTCATTTTCTTATCTTCACAATCTGGGTGGTGAGAGTTTCGCCCCGCAAAATCAGCGCAACCATTAAATCTTTTTCAATATCGCCCGCTGTCGTACAGGGTAAAAGTGGTGGGAGAGAGCAGATGACCACATCGTATACTAAACACGCCTTGACAATTTGACAATCTGAAAAGGGGAAGCGTCGGATTTTTGGAAGTAATTGTTTGCGTCGTTTTGAGTCGCTGGCGCTCGACACCGGGGAATCATTACGGGGATTGAAAACTAGATCTTGAATCTGACAGACAGCGGAACCGTTCCTTGACTATAACACACGTTGGGGGAAAAGGTCGAGCAACACCATTCTCTCAGATACCATGAAAATGACAATTTGTATCGCCTCTTGGATTGACTTTACGGGAGTATCGTCTGATCATAGCCATGAGTACGTGATGGACGCGACGACCGTGACTCGGATGCAGCAAACCTGGTTTGCAAGATTTTGCTGCCAATCTGTAGTACGCCACCGAGAGAAGAACAGTTGGTTAAGACCTGGTGGGAGAGGAAGTTAATTCATCCACTCCTTCCCAACAACAAAACCGACAAGGAAAAGCGGAAGAAGACAACAATGATGAACTCGACGTACACTTCTGGTAGTCCAGTGGTGAGATCATGTGAGTGAAGCAACGAAAAGACATATGGACTAGACGACTGACTGGATCTGACCTCACTGGTTGGTGTTGGAACAATGCGGTCGACCTGGACAGTGGCAATGGTGCTGCAGCGGCGTGCATATCTCCACCCATTTTTCATACTTACCCACTTAGAAATTATCGATATTCGGAGTTTGAGCGTCGGAGTCCATAAGGAAGTCTAGCCTTAGTTGACTCCGCTTGCACTTTGCGAGCAGCCTTTTGATCGGAGATGTGAAATCAAAGTCCTCGTGGACGAATTCCGAGCCCGTTACATTTTTGACTGCGAAACCAAAGCTTGAGTGGTATTTGGCGCCAACGGACACAACTGAACGCCGACCCGCGTGTATAAAGCTGTCTATTGCATAAGTTATTGAGGGCAACCAACTCCCTTCAAACCTATCGCTGCAAAGCGACACTCGACTCGTGGCCCTTTCTCCTGTCGACCTACCACACGACATGTTCGTATCTAGGGCTGACTCCGCTGTTCAATTTAGCGGTCGTATGGACATTGCGCCTCCCTTTCAGGTTGACGAGCCGCCCCGCTTTCCGGCCTATGTGTCGGGTGCCGCAGGGTGGTTGGGCGGGGATGATGCCGTGTCGGCTATTGCTGCAGTCCCTCTTAACAGACGTTGGTTGGGTTGGTACAATTCCCCCGGGTCCTTTCATATAGCCAAGCGTTTGGGCTCATTCGCGAAATCTGCCTCCGTTCATAACCACTCCGGGAGCGTTTACGTGGACCCCATGACATCATTCCAGCCCGGCGGCCGCAGAGGACCCAAGTTCCGAGCTGCTCACTCGGGGGCCGTCATCGAGGAGACAGGCTACTTGGCTACGCTCTTCATGGAGGAATGTGCCGATTGGGATCCGGAGAGAAAGGTGGTCCGCGGGAGGGGAATGCAACCCGTCAGGTTTACGATTGCGGATCTCGGTCCCGCACCTGATTCCGAGATGCATCCTGCATCCAGACGTGCCTTTACGCTCCTCTTCTCCAGCATTCCTATCGCTGTCAGCGTCGTGGCGTGTGCCCTCTGCGCTATCTGGGACGATTGGTATGCATTGTCATCCATTCTCCTTGGCATCATCGCCAATGGTATATCGTGCCTCGCCCTTGGCTCAGCAGACTTTGTGTTCACCCATCCCAAGCCTGTCAAGGAGTCACATTTTAGTGACGGAATCCTTTCCTCGGACAAGGATATTGTCTTGTTGAGAGGAACCGAAGATGCCATAAACACCATCGTGCGTGGCAGGTTCTCCCTTCGTTTTTCGAGCGAGGGACACTACGACCTCGTTCAATCATGGAGTCCGTCCTCTTCTTTATCCAATGTTTCACCCAGCTCCTCCTCATCCCCCAGGCGTCGTTGCTCGGCAACATCATGTTCCTCACCTCGCTAGGCATCTCTGCGGTGTACAATGCTTGGGTCTCGTCATCGGACAGGGTGACTACCCATCGGAAGCTTCTGTTCGAGAGGGTGCTCGAGAAACCAACCTTGACCAAGTTCATGATGGGTACTCGCGCTGTTGCGGCGGTGTTCATGCTTCTGATCGTGCAACACCAAGACCCAGCAGGACTCCTCAACGAACTCCTCCCCGACGATGGCAAGGTGTGGAGGCACTGGAAGGCGACGATTCTGGAGCAGCTGCATCATCACAGTGACGAATTTACCTTATTTGAAAGTAAAGTCGTGGACCTGGATGGATTTACGGAAAGGGAGCAAGATCTATTGCAACTGCTCTACGACGACACGCGGGCCGCGTATAATGGTTACAAGGTCTATCTCCGGGTTAAATCGCCTTGATCTTTCATCACTTATTATTTCGTATAATTATCTTCTGATCATCGACATTT
>JBBPMA010000783.1:0-17135 GCA_038090075.1 Xanthoconium purpureum | reverse complement strand
CCAGCCCCCGTACCAACCATTCCAGAACTTCACCGTGCAGATCCCCAGCACGATTCCGACTGGCCCTGCGTTGATTGAGGTGGCACACTTCACGCTCATTGGGGTGAGTTGAAACGATGCATGTGATAGTTAGGATTAGGGATGCTGACGTTGACGTGAATTTGCGTTTAGGCTTCGTACGGCCCGTACTTGGAGATACTGAACCAGACCATCACCATCGTGCCATCGTGTGATGGGGATGTCAGCTCAGACGGAGCGTAATCAAGGGCTCTTCATACGTTTTCTTGGGCATGAATAATTCACGTATAATTGGTATGCAGTAGATGGGTTATCCGTCGCATCTTGATCTATATATGACCTAGTAAACGGTTTTATTCTATCACTTGTCGTTTTTCTTGAATACACGAATGTTGTGGTTTATTCGGTGTTAGATTCATGAAGATACGCGCTGAATTCAAGGTCAAGAAAGTAGATTGACACGTTGCGCCCTCTTTGTGTCTCCCGCGCACGTCACGTTTCAATTGTAGAACGGTTGTATCACCGAGCGAATCACACTTGAAGCCCTGGCCGACGGACATGTCAATGTCAATGTGAAGCAAACACGGCTGCGAGACGTGACGTCGGCAAGTTCTTGAGTACCCCACCAGCCACCCCACATGTCCGGAAAATCTTGAGTGTCTTGCCTGGACTTGCGACCTGAGCATATGTACATAATACCCATCAGAAGGGCTGAAACCCTTAGCGTGTCTGCGAGTGCCTCGCCAATCGAGTGTTGAGTCATCGGTCTGAGAGACTCCGTACATACCGTCCTCCATCGGCCGAGCGGAATCAAAACATGTCTCCGCCGCCCCCATGAGCTGTCAGTCACCTACGGACATTGAGCGGGCCCCACCGAGTCGGTTAGCGCACGGCTCAAGAGATCAGACGATGCGAAACCGATGGATCGCAGTCCGCAGCAAGTGGAGATAAAGCTCAAGAAGAGGATGGATAGCGAGTACTTACAACTTGAGAACGTGGCAGGTATGAAACGTGGCATCGGGCCGATATTCCACGTGAAAGAGAGTATGTATAACGTTGGACAGGGACACAAAGACGGCGTTCCTGCCGGGTGCCTGTCAGAGGTTTGTATCAGTGCGCATCAAGCGCATATTGTCAATATCAGAAGGTTAGGAGAGGGCGAGCGGAGGTTGAAGCTGAGCTTGGGTAACCTATTCTACCTGGGATACTATAACAGAAGGTGTGCGATTCAAAGTATTGGGACTCTGCTGTTCGGGCCACTCACTTGCACTACCCGAGATGTGTTTGCCTAGCGGTGTCCTTGCGTAGGGTGGGTTTTCTTACCAGCTCAACCAATGATACTGTAAGCAGTCCGACCGCCGCGCGTAACCGTTACAGCAAAAGGCAGAATACTGAGTGACTACCACTCAGTATCACGGACGGTATATGTACTAGTAACAGGGACCTAGGTAAGCCAGCGTGCTTACAGATACCAATACCCCGTTCAGTCACCAAGTTCACCTTGTCCAGCGCGTAGGGCATGCTAACTTGCAGCGGAGTTTGTCGATCTCGACAAACGATTCGTCTTTGGAGAACATACGCGCGTGGAAGAAACACAAGACACAGGTGCGGTTATTCAATGGAGCCTACTTCATTAACCCACCCCGAGGCCCTCAACTATCGAAGCAGTGAGGTACCTTTGGCTGTGGTGCCCGTGATCCGGGAAGCCCGTACGAACGGAGAGCTTATGCCGTTTGTGAACGTGAGAGCGCAGGTTCTTTGCCCACAGGCTTCCACGGGCTGTGTCGGCGACGAGCGAGGAGATCAATCATCACTGTGAGTTTTCGCCGCGTTCCTCGTCTGACCGTGTTAGTACTGTTGCGGTCTTACATTATCTAGCGCAGCAGGGGTACAACCCGTGTCCCGTGAGTCGGGCCGTGATGTGATGAATGCTGCTGAACCAGAGGGCTCCGACTGACCCTGGACTGCGACCGTTTCTCGATACCACTACGCCAAGTACGACGTTGTCCTTCGCCGACTCAGCAGGCTGGGACCGATGCGAAGGTCCGGTTTTCGCACATTGCATGTTCTTCCTTCGTTTCATCTCTTGTTCCTTGGGAACAGCATTCACGGGGGTGCTCAAACTTGATGGGAAAAGGTGTCAATGCGATGCGACTCCAGTGTTCCCGAGGAGATTTTGGTCTTCGGTCTTCACGGGGTTCCCAAGGTATTCTACTCACCATCTTCCGCGGAAACTGATGGTGTTCCCTCCAAGTCGTAGGGAACCGTGTCACATCGTGCGGACCGGGGGGTAACGACGTCGACCATATTGGCACATTCAATTAACCATCTTCCCACCCAGAGGCTACTCCGGTCCGGGTCCCATCGATGTATCGGCCTAGCACAAACCTAATCTTCACCACGACCTAACGGCATAACTCAGACTCTCAAGTAAGTTTCCATTCCTAAACGCTCTTCAAACTCGATCTGTGAGTGTAGATCGCAACGTGGGCCAGAGGATGTCGATCCCGCACCCCCGCACTGTCTCTGCGCAGAGATTGTAGCATATGGTCATATTCTCTTGGCCGCACTTGGCCACGCGTTCCGGGGTACACGTCCCGATATATATGCACGTGTTGCCAAAACGTCCGAAACGCTAACGATCCAAAAAGGCTTTTGCTGCTGGGTGTCGTTCCCATCTCCGAGCGAACTGATCAACCCTCATTACTTGACTGAAATCGATGACGTTGGGCACATTTCAACACCTTGGCATTATCTATCACACACGCTGCCTGCATCTCAGCTCGAACATGGCCCAGCCGCTCGACGCACTGACATCACGAATACCCTCTTTCCCCTCGTTGCAGCACGTATATCCACGAGTGTTCGACGAGACGACTTCCACGTCATCATCGACCCTCAAGGCTGAGAGAAACATGACATGTCGCATGGGACGCCCGCCCGAGATGATCAAATATCTCCTGCTGTCTGTCGTGTAGCCAAGTCTATGGGTATGACAGAAAGACGACCGATGTCGGGGGTCGTGACAAGGTGATCCCTTCTCTTTTCCTCTTAAGACTGGTCTACCATTCCGACGTGCAAAGAAATCTAACACAGTGCCAAGACCTCTGACCCGAAATAAAAAGGAGCAATCGTTCGATCGTCCACCGTAAAACCACGTATTATCGAAACGAAAGCGCCTGTATCTAACGTAGGTCCCGTATGCATATGCCATACCCACACTCACCCTCACTCTACACTTCCCCACCGAATCATGCTCAATAGTGGTGCACCTGTTATAGAATGCTGTCGGAATAAATCCTCGTAAGTAAAGAGTAACACACCTCTTCCCGCTCCCGACCGCGCATGAATGGTGGCTCCGTGTCCTTGTAGTAGATATCTGTCCAGAGGTCCTTGGCGGTGGGCTCGGGCGATTGCTTAGCCTCTTCGACGGCTTGGTCGACGACTGCCTTGGCCTCCTTGTCGAGTTGCTGCCAGTTTCAAAATGGTGATGGTAATACGATATACGATTACACGAACGGAATGACGTCAACGCTGAACTGAACGAGGTGAGGTGGTGAAAAACGCACCTTGAGCTCTTGCTCAGTGGCCAGGCCCCAATCCTCAATGTATTGTTGCAATCCACGGAGAGGATCTTTCGTGCTGCGCATCCGCTGGACTTCTTCACGCGTGCGGTAGGTAGTACCGGGGTCAGACATTCTATCCGCAAAGTCACGTGAGCAACGCCATACAAAAAACGAACGAAACTGAGGGGTGCGCACGAGTGACCACCATAGCGGTAGGTAACGAACTCCATGAGGAGTGGGCCGTTGCCTTCGACAACCCAGTTGCGAGCGTACTCAACGGCATGCTTGGATGCGATGATGTCCATACCGTTTACCTGCATGTATGCGGGATTGTGTCAACGATCTGGTGCAGTGGTCCGAATCGCGCGACAGACCTGGAGACCAGGGATCTTGTCCCCACGGGTAAAGTACTCGGTATTGGAGGAACTGCGCTCTGCTGGTGTACCCATACCGTACTTGTTGTTCTCGCAGACAAAGACGCAAGGGAGGTCCCATAGTTTCGCCTGTGGACACATACATTCTCAGCCTTTCACATCAGGCGAGGTGATTGCACACACCATATTGAATGCCTCAAAGACTTGACCCTGGTTGCTCGCACCGTCACCGTAGAAGGCAAACGTGGCGGTCTTGTGGCCGAGGTACTTTTGGGCGAAGGCGAGGCCCGCGCCGACGGGGACTTGAGCACCGACGATACCGTTACCGCCAAAGAAGGAAGGAGTGAAGATGTGCATAGAACCACCCTTTCCGCGAGACATGCCGTCTTGACGACCGAGGAGCTCAGAGAGGACGCCTTTGAGGGTGCCCCCACGCATGACTGCAAAGGGGTGACACCGGTAGGCGGTGATGACGCGGTCTTCGGGTTTGATACCGTATTCAAGGCCGACAGAGACGGCTTCCTAGGACGCGATGAGCAAACCACCACGGGGGTGACGAAGAGGACTGACCTGCCCAATGGCGAGATGGCAGAAACCACGGATGAGTTTAGCTTTGTAGAGTGTGTCGGCTGCCATTTCCATGCGACGCATGGTTTGCATGTCCTTGTACATTTTGAGGAGTTCGTCCTTTTGGACTTGGACTTCGAGGGAAGGTGGGTCGCATTTGTAGGTACGGAAGGAGTCTTCGTGGAGTCTGACGGTGAAGGGTTGGGATTTGTCAGAGATAGTATCGTGCAGCTGTGTAGTGTCCGCTGTGGTGGTGATGGTCCGCGCCAACGCAGGCTGGAAGAGGAAAAAAAGGTGAGTTTTTTCAAGGAGACAACAGGGAAAAGATACAGACGACGCGACGGACGATGGAGGGACGTATCCGGGCGAGGGAAGCCATAGGTGGAGAAGGAAGACAAGGAGGGCGAGCGTGAACGGGATAGACGAGCGCGACACAAAAACTTCGGGTTTACGCGGAACGACACTTCCCCAAAGTCTCGTGCTGACACAGCCACTCATTATTTCAACACACATATCTACGACGACCAACACTTTGCTTCGATTCGGTGCTCGTTCATTGACAGAAAATGCCGTCTAGGATTGTACATGTATCTCATCATGTAGACCCTTTTTTCTTGCAAAGTGGAGTGGGAGTCGGGTAAATGCGATGCCCATCGCTTCCGAACCTCCCCGAGGACACACTGTACTGAACGTGCCGTGATAAAGGCAGTGAGGAGGAGCGGACGAGCAGTTGAGCAGGATTAATATTGTGGTCTAGACCTGGCTATGGGCCCGGGGAAAGGGGAACGGGTTAACGTCTCCTGGCGCCGACCTGTCGTTCAATGTGAGGGAAAAATGGTTGGTCCAGACCGGCGCCAACGAACTGGTTCCGCCCAAGGATGTCGATCACAGCCAGCACTCATCCGTGTACTGGCGAGCACTGCGCTCGTCTTTCTCCTCGTCCCGCAAGCGTGCGCGGCATGGGACATACAGATACGGACAGTTTACGGCTATTTGGGTAGCTGGGTTTGGGCTACACAAGATTAATAAATTGACTCTGGGACTCGTGCTGGGTTCACCCAGCCAGCGCCCTGAGGACACGACCGAGCCAGACTCCCGCCAGCCCAGCCCAGCCCCCGCCTGACAATGGATCCACCTTCCCAGGGCCCGCCCTACTCTTCTGTACGACAGCAGCTCTTCCATTCCGCCCATCTTCCGCCCCCGTCTCAGCTACATCTCCCTCCCGTAAACGCTTCTCGCTCAAACGTGAATACCCTTCCGCCACTCAACTCCTCCTCCTCACGGGTCTCCTCGTACAACCACCGCCATGCATCCCCACCCTCCTCTTCGTGGCCCGCCACGATGCACCGCACCTCCAACTCCCGCGATGACGCCCTCCCCGCCCAGGGCTCGCTCCATCACTCTCCAAACATGCATTCCTACAACCAGCCCGGGCCGAGGCCTGTAGAGTCGAGACAGCTGAAACGCGAACAGCCTCCCCCGCCTGCTCCGCCACCACAGGCACCCACGAAAGAGATGGATGATAACATGCCCGCTACGTGTGACTTTGTCAAGAAACTCTACAAGTACGTGTCCTCCGTCCGATACACACTCTCATCTCACCATCGGTTGGTCGTCCCAGGATGCTCGAGGATCAGAACTTTTCTCATATCGTCTCGTGGAGTCCGAATGGCGATTGCTTTGTCGTCAAGGTACGTACCGTGCATTCATCGGGCACGTTTAGAGCGGGGCGATGCACGATCTGCGGCTGGAATCTGACCTCGTTTCCCAGGACATGAACGAATTTACAAAATCGATCCTCCCTCGCCTGTTCAAGCACTCAAATTTTGCCTCGTTCGTCCGCCAGCTGAACAAGTATGACTTTCACAAGGTGAGCCGATCATTCACGAGGACAACCCACGGCGCAGCCCTCTTTCTCTTTTCGTATGCTTGGGTAATGATCATGTGCGAAACGGTGCAGGATCGAGCGCCCGCCCGCTTCTTTATTGCCACACGTTCTCTGCGATCTCCGCTCCCCCTTTTTGGGGTGGCCTCAAGGGGTCCACCTCTCTCAGGCGCCCCGGATAATCCCGATAGTGGAGCTAACATCCTGTTCAGGTCAAAAACACCGACGACGCCCAATTTGGAGAACACTCGTGGACATTCCGCCATCCAGATTTTCACATCGACAGGCGCGATGCGCTTGAAAACATCAAACGCAAGGTCCCCGCCGCTCGAAAACCCGTCACCAACAATGCCCCTTCCTCGTCTCATCGATCTGCCTCTTCGGGCTCACCAGGCCCGGCAGTCGTGGGCGAAATGGAGTCGCTGCAGGCTCAGACGACTACCCTCGCTTCGCACACCAATGCCCTCCAGAACCAGACGAGCGCATTACAGACACAAACGAACACACTTCAGTCCCAGACTGCCTCCCTTCACGCCCAGTCGGCCGCGCTCCAAACGATGTCGACCGGTCTCCAAAGCAGCGTCTCGGCGCTGCAACAGCAAATTGCGTCGCTCCAGGCGCAAAACGATGCACTCCGCGCACAAGCAGGGAGGTCGGAGGAGCGGATGCGCGGCCTCGAGCGGAATTATCGAGATGTCCTTGGCGAGATGGTCAAATTTCAAAAGAATCTTGCACAGCAAGATGGGTTGATGCAGGGTTTGATCCAGTATTTCTTGGGGATGGACGGGGGTGAGTTTCTTTTTTTAAATATCTTCTTCCTCTTGCTCTCTTCCTGCTGCGCACGGAGTCGCATTCGGGTACGGCCGGTCCGGATACACGCGACAGTAGTTCATCGCATGGTCCTGAATAGTTGGTTGTAACGTCCCGTTGCTCCATTGCATACGAGGCTGCACTCGTTAAAGTGTGGTCCTCGATCGTGGTCCCCATAGTTCGGTCGACGTGTAGTCATGCGGATTTTTCGTTCTGACAGTTTATCCTACCTTGACAGGCGCTGACTCTTGTCTCACCGCATCAGTAAAGCACAGGGATGGCTTGGGGCCATTGACAGCCGGGCCATCCACACTCGCTGGACCTTCCACAGTGCCCCGGCCAAAAACACCCGTTGTGACACCTGCACCCCCCAATATTACCCACAGCATGACCCCGAGTACACATCCGCCACCGTCCCTTTTCGCATCAACGGGAAATGCGGCGTCCACCGCAGCACCCTTCTTTGCTAATCCGCAACCTCAGCCCAGTCCGTTTCTACAACCCTTGTCATTAGCCCCACCAGCCCCACCACCTCCGACATCATCATCGTCCTCGTTATTGCAAGCGCTAGGTCCCACACAGGGCCAGAGCCAAGCGAGCCAAGGCGCTAGTCAGGTTTTGCATAGCTTGGGTCCACGAGTACAGTTCTTACCTGCGCAAGAAGCGCAGCGGTTCCTGGGCCTTGGCGAGCACCCCGATCCGAGTGCGATTGCGCGCGCAAGTCTCGTGCAAATGAACGAGATGTCTCGACGCGCCGAGAGCGGTATGTCCTTTCGTTCGAGTACAAGCGCCAGATCGTCCTCCAGCGGATCCGACGTGACTGCCACCTCGGGTCAAGATGCCCTGTCGCGGATATCCCAGATGCATCTCCAGATGCACGATCCTGGAACGTCAGCGGGGGACGAACCGTTTCTCATCCCGCCAGATGTGTGGGAGCCGCCTGCGCAGACTGCGCATGAAGGGTTACAAGTGTTTACCCTCGGGCATTTGTTGCCCCGGAGTAACGTCGAGGATGCGAATGGGAACTGGACGTTTCCAGGGGAGGAAGGCGCAGCTGGATCTGGCGCAGGGACGACCGCCGACGGTGCAGATGCTGTAGGTGGCGGAGAGGACGAGGGGTACGAGAAGGAGGAAAGTCCGGGGCCAGAGGAAGTGGTGCAGCCAACCCCTATGAACCCCTCGACTGGCTCGCCGTCGCCCCCTTCCTCTTCGACATCGTCGTCTTCCTCGAGTACAGGGAGCCATAGGAAGCTGCGCGTGCGTCGGTCGACGTTCGTCCCCGGGTGGGCAGTACCGCCACGTGTGTTGCTCGTGGACGACGATGCGGTGAGTCGACGATTGAGCAGCAAGTTTCTGCAGGTGTTTGGGTGTGCGATCGACGTCGCCGTGGACGGTGTCGCTGCAGTGACCAAGATGAATTTGGAGAAATACGACTTGGTCTTGATGGTGCGTCCTGATACATACGCGCGTGTTCATCGTCGATACTGATGGCGCCGGCTTTTTGCGCTTATAGGACATTGTGATGCCAAAGATGGATGGGATATCCGCCACATCGTTGATCAGGCAGTTTGATCATATGACGCCCATCATATCGATGACCAGCAATTCGAAACCAAGCGAGATCATGACGTATTATTCGTCGGGGATGAACGATATCCTTCCAAAGCCATTTACGAAACAGGGCCTGCTGGACATGCTCGAGGTGCGTTCGCATTGCTTCGGTTCCGGGTAGATCGATTTCTGACGGCATCGCTGACGATCAGAAACACCTGATGCATCTCAAAGTGATTCAACAAATGTCCAAGGTTCCGAAATCGGTGGGCATACCTCCTTTGTCGGACGCGGGGTTCAACGAAGCGCTCGCGGTGGGCGCTGCGACTTCGTCTCCGTCGACAATGCCCAGTTATGACGACGATGGACGGATCAATCCGCTGGCGGGAATGGGGCTTTCGGATGAGCGGTATCAGGCTATTCTCAAGGATCTCGTGAGCAGCGAGAACTTGTTGGGGATTGGTGTACCCGAAGGGTTTCCCTCGTTCGAAGTTGCTCTCGACGTTGTCAACGGTGTCGGTGTTGGGGTCGGCGTGGGTGAGAAGCGGGGATTGGACGAGGATGGTGGAGAGATGCGGGAAGGGAAACGAGGGCGGTTTGAAATCCTGGACTGATCCGCGGCCTCGTGGTTCGGTTCTATTCTCTTCTGAACCCGTTTCACGGGAAAACGCGCAGTCAGAGGAGAGGGGGTCGACGGATTCCAAGCATACACGCGCATCAACGGATCTGGATACACGAACATATTCACGCCTTGTCCTTGAGAGGTGGGCTCTGCGTTATGGTATACCCGGGTTCTCGACGCCGGGTTCTCCGATGGTTTATGAGCGTCATGGTTTTGTGTCTCTTCTTTTCTCTGTTTCTCGTTACAACTTACATGCATCCTTGCGGACGGACACATCACATTTTCTTTTCATGCTGCTATGTACACGCTTGCATATGAACATTTTTTCCTTCCCCCCTCTCTCGTAGGTGATTACTATATACGAATTTATACCGTTGATGGTGTCTCTCGATTTGTCCCCCAACCAGCATGAATATGCATCCCGCACGGGACAACGGCAAACGCTATGCGGATGAGATGTAACAACATCGGGAAGGGGTGATAAAATATAAAAGCGTAGAATAAAAGGATACGACGCAGGAGGAGAAAATGTTATGCTCAAGGACACGCACTCAAGACGAGCCATTCCACTCGACTTGGGCGTGATACAAGGCGGCATAGTCCCCGTCTGCACGGACCAGGTCAGCATGGGTGCCGTTTTCGACGACGCGCCCGTCTTTCATGCACCTATCGAAAGGGGGGTGGGGGTAGGGTGAGCGAAGACGTTTCCCAAAAGGGGGGGTAGGGTAGGGGTGAGACAGGAAAACCGCACGTACAAAATCCGATCTGCCTCGTGCACAAGCCGATGAAACCGATGCGTCACCAGCACGACCGTCTTGCCCACCCGCACCTCCCGGAATGCGGCGAGGATGCCGCGCTCTGCGACGGGATCAAGCGAGGAGGTGGCTTCGTCGATCACGACGAGCCGGGTAGGGCGGTTGGCGATGCGCATGAAAGTGCGTGCGCTGTGTGCCACATGGTCAGCGGGACGGTGGAGATGGTGTGGGCGAGGAAGACTTACGTTGCCAACCGTTGTTTCTCACCGTCTGTGGAAGAACCATTTCAACCAGGAATTTATTCGGATCAGAAAAGAAGAAGAAGAACGGCGATCCCACGCGTCCACGCACCTGAAATAGACACGGGACGTTCCCGGTGTTGTGCGAGCTCCTCCTGCAGCGCCTTGGACGGGTGCCCATACATCCCCTCCGTCCATCCGTCATCGATGTCAAACGAGGGCTGAATCTGCGTATCGTACCCATCCCTGAGTCTTGCTATCCATTCAGCACACCTGCCCATCCGCGCGGCCGCCTCGACGTGCGCCTGCTCGGCTTCGACCTTCGAGTCACACACATCCCGGCCCCGGAGCTCAAACGCGATGTTCTCGCGTACGCTGACGGGATACACGGCGGGGGACTGCGACTGAAACGCCACGGCCGCACGGAGCTGGTCCACGTCGTACCGCACAAGGGGCACGTCGTCGACGAGGATCTCGCCCGCGGTCGGATCGAAGAGGCGCGCGAGCAGCTTGAGCATGGAGGATTTTCCGCTGCCGTTGGTGCCGACGACGAGGACGAGTTCGCCGGGGAGGATGTCAAAGGAGACGTTGTGCAGCGCGTGGTGGTCGCTTCCTGAGTATTGTAACGAGACGTCTCTTGGGAATATCGCGATATGTGAGCGAGCGCTCTGTGGAGATACGGTGAACGGTACCTGAAGGAGATCTTCATTCCTGCGTCATAGGACTTGTCGATCGGACGAGGAAAGGGCTCTGTGCCTTGAGGCATGGCGCTTTGGTAGTCGATGGCATCGTAGAACCGCTTGGCTTGCGAACATATGTCGACCAAGGACGGTGTAGTATCCTCGTTGTACTGCCCTACGCTCAACGAAATAGATCCGAGGGCTTTCTGCAGAAGCGCCATCGATGCGACGGACGACAAAGACAAGTGGCCCGGACATATCAACGTATATATGACCTGATAAGTCGTCTGCCGAGGCGTCGGGGCGAAGAAATTCGATGTGCCTTACCAGTGGAAAATCCAACGTGATCGTCATCAAAAAATCCCAGTACCAATCTCGTAAAAGATCTGCACGCCAGGGCGTAGGATCCAAGACCTCGACGTTCCCCAGTTGTTCTGCAGACTTCTTGTATTCTGTACGCGAAATTGAGCAATGCCGAAAACTGGGGAGGGGTAGCACGTACCGGTCTCGATAGAGCTCGTTATCCCATCCAGCACGAGATCGGCTCTATACTGAGTGGAAAAAGCAAAACCGAAGAGAGTTTTCATTCTTTGGAAATGCCGGTTGTTGGGCCAGTAGACGTACGCTGTTCCGAAACCGTGAACGAATGATGAACATACTGACAGTTGGACGAACCCTCATTGCCGATGCCGCTTGACGGAGCCAGCCACCAAACGAGTCCACGCGCAGCACAGAAACTCAGTAGCACTTCCCTTTCTGGGCTCCGTTTGCGGGAGATAGCGTTGAGTAATACGGACACCTGAGAAACCAACGCAAGGTTGCATCGCACGAGTTGACGCAGTTGCTGAAGAAACAGGCCGCCCGGATACTCGGACCAGAACCGCCCCTCGACGGGAAAGACGGTGTACAAGTCTGTTCACACGTCAATTTTCCATAATACAACTCAGCGAGCAGGATGCGTACCCTGTATGGAGAGTAGGTCGACTCTCAGGCTCGCTAAAAAGCAAGAAGCGCGTCAGAGAGATTCGACAACCGAGTAACTGCCCTACCGCGTATCAGCCGAGGTATAAAGTGTGCCCTAAAGCGTGTGGTCAAAACTTCAAGCGACCGAGCACTACGTCCAGAGTTACCAGCTGCGCATGTACCCGTTAAAATCACCCACCATGCGCGTTCAGCAGCGATGTTAACCAAGACGCAAGAAATCCAGGAAATTGCAAGAGACCAGCATGCATTGGGGGCCAACGCTCTGTTTGCGAAGCCATCCCCGAGCTGTTGGGGATAAATGAAACTTACTCGCCCAAACGACGAGAACGACGTACCCTATCGAGCAAGACGCTGAGCCAGTACAGGTTGATGGCCGAGTAAACGCCTAGCCAAACGGATGTCACCATGTACGCAACAAACTCTGCTGGCGCGAGCTTGATCGTATCGACGAGCTGTCTCGCCACGTAGGGTATCTCGCAGATCACTCGGAACCCGTCTAAAAGCGAGTATATGCGCAGCGTAAACGGACGCGGAGCAGCGTCTTCGTACGTCAAGTCGTATACGCCGTACCGACGGTGCCGAAATCGACCACGTGGAGCCTTTTCGGGTACGTTCATCCTGGTGCGAGTAATGTTTTATCTTGTGGGTATTCCGTTCGTTTCTGGAGTACAATATCAGAGAGCACGGGATTGAGTCTGCACGAAACACATTACCCATATTTATACCCTATCCCTATCTATCCCTATCCAGACAACACCCCGAGGCACCTAGATTTGCCACCGCCGCTGTCATGAGTTTAGGAACAGAACATCCAGAGGGGGGGCGTGCTGACCCTGGAAAAACGCAAGACATACCCCTTCGTCACTTCTGTGGGCGTCCATCCAGTCTATTTAGAACGAACGGTCAAACCACCTGATGGAAAATCAGAAAACGCCCACCAAAGCATCGACCCCGTAATGAATCCGAAGACCCGGGAGGGAAAAGAGGACACCCTCTTGGTTATATGAGACACCGGCGACTTGCTCCAATATTTCTGTGGGCGATACGACTGAATGTGACATACACACATGTGTCTGTGTCCAGAAAACTCCGAAAGCGTTTTGGAGGTAATGATCGTGTCGAACGATCTTGCCAACTCATCACCGTTTGACTTTGCGAACAGTACTCCTGTGCCAGAGAAATCAATGAAACGATGGCGGGAATTACCAGCTACTATGGTTGGCCATGAGGAGCGGCGCATATTGGCGGATGATGAATGTACATATGACATGCAATTCGAGGGTAACCAACCCACGGCCAGCGTTGTCGCGCCCACAAAGAAGTTGTGTTCTTGGTAGACAAGCCACAACGGAGTTTCGAAGTACCGCCCACAGAGGGGAGGTTGGAAATCGGAAATGGCTGATGAATAGCGGGCCTTGGCTGCCACTCGTGTTCTGTGACAATCAGAGCGACGCCCCTTAGACATATTTCATGTTGTCAGCTGCGGCATGCCAAAGGTGAGTTCCAATACCTGATCGCAGCCCCGCCCAACGTCTCGACTGGCGTCGGTGATTCAAATGGGAAGGATTCAGGACCTACCGTTGGTCGCAATTTTCACTTTCTACCCGCTTTAGCTACGCGCAAGCCAAACTCCGAACTGTTGTGGATGATGAAATATAACGCTTGCCAAATGCAAATTGATGTTGGCGCGTCCACAAGTGACGTACAAACCTTTGTAGGGAAAACCCAGCCACTGATGTCGCAGCAGTGGGTGGGACGTTTCCCATGCGATCCACCTGATCTACTCCGACGCCATGTTCAGCATCAGCCAGGCATCCATCTTCTCCCACACCTCCTTCTGTTCGTTTGTCCACTCTTCTCGTTTTTCTCTGACACAAGCAGTACACAGACCCTCTGCCCCCCAGTCGACTTGCTTGAGTTGCTCGAGGGCCTCGAGGGGTTTGCACACGCTATCCCCTGCTATCGCGGATTGAATTACCACAGGGAACCATTTGTCTGCCAATAGGTTGGTACACGCCATGTGTGGCGTCACAGGCTAGAAAATAACAAGTAAGCAAATCAACGATACTGAACCTGTATCATAAAAATTACACGTGAGGACGTTGCCCACATTCCGTAGAGAACGACGCCACCGACCATTTCCAACCAAAGGAGCCAATGTGGCGATAAATATGGATAAAAAACGGAGGCGATTAAGAGGGTCGGACTCACCGGTTCAAATAAGACGGGTGTAAAATACTCCACGATGCCGTTCATGAGATTTCGGCAACGCGCGACGTCTGTGGGTGTCAGGGCTGTCTTATTCGATGATATGGTGTATTCGTCGTGCGTGGCATCCGAGCTGGGTTCAAAATCGGTCATCGTCACAAGGCTGTAATAAATGCCTTTTTGGATCTGTGTGTCGTCGAGTGAATATGCATATAACGGGCAATGTGTGCCATTTGTTTGATGAATTGAGGTGTAGGTGAGAGACTCACAGAGGTAATGCTGTACCGCGACGCAAGACCCAACGCATCCTCGAGATGACTGGGGTGAACGAAAGGGGACGGTCCGCTGGGAAACATGGTAACGAGATAAGATCTCGCCAAGCTGTGCACAGACGGGATATCCAACTGCTCCGACGAAGACACGCGAAGGACGGCAGCAACATGTTGGAAGGGTGCTTCCGATGACAGCGGTCTGGATTGTATGCGTGATGCGTTTGAACGAAAAGAACGGATATGATCTCATTGAATGCTCACGTATCGTGGTAGAGATGCGCCAACAGCAACGTAAAATCTTGGACCTGCACACCGAGCGCAAGCGGGATGGTCACGGTAGGGACGTCCCATCTGTCTTCCGACTCTCGCTCCAGATTCAGAGCGACCTTGGAGTGACGGTGCAGCAACGATTCGTGAATCCTGAAGAGCACGACGCTGTCTTTGTCATCGAACTGGTTGTTATGCACCCTCACGATTACTGAACCGTCGTCGAACCAGTAGATGGGATGTCGGTGAATCTGTGAATTTGCTTGAACCATCATGTTCTTCCGACCGCGTAACAACCTCCAGCCAAGTCCTATAGCGATGACGGAGAGAGGAATAAGCGTGACAAGCGAACGATGGTGGAGGCCGATGGAGCTGGTGGGCCCCAAAGTCATGGAGGTGGTCAGGAGTATGCATGTCAGCCACTGGACGCAGAGTAAGCAAATCGGATTCCCACTCCCATTAGCCTGTCAAGTCAAACCGCAAATTCAAACATTCATCGTGCAGAAAACGACAAGGCAAAGACGTAGGTGTCCCCTTTCTCGTATCCACAGCAATGTCAGCCTTGCTTGAGCTCGGATACCTTGCGCTCCACCTATATAATGTCCTGCACTGTTGGTCGTACCAGCTCTGCATCGTCTTTGCACACCGATTCCTCTATCGCTTCTTCTCGCCGGGTGCCAAAGCCTTGCTAGACCACGAGTACAAGCTCACCACCCGCGAAAGCGAGTCCCTCCTTACTCGCCTCTGGGTCCCCTTCTCGCTCCTCTCGTATCCAGATAGGCAATTTCGCCTCTTCACTCCACCTGCTCCCCCCTCTGACTCGAGCAACGCACTGAACAAATTGTCCCGCTTACGCGCCGCCCGGACCGACACACCCTCCGCCGCCTTCCTCCGTATCATCCACATCATGCACAGCCTCCCCACCTCTGCACATCTAAACGTCTACTTGGACAACGAAATCCAAGAATTCTGGCGTCGTGGAATAACAGACGCCTCCAAACCCGACTACTTCCTCTACGGGGGCAAATGGCTCATCAAAGACCTTCCCGATCCGCGAAAACATCTGGGAAACGATCCGCTTTTATGCGCGATGGCGGCGAGCACGGCAGAACAAATGGTCGAGGCTTTCAATTGGCGGGTTGGCCTGGGGATTCGGAGGGATTTGACGATACTGAGGGTGAGGAAGCCGTATTGGGATAGGAATCTCGCACCGTGTATCAAGGAGAGTGCACCAGAGTGGTGCAAAGGCGTGGGACCTGCGCCGGTGCAAACCGTTGTGGATAGAGAGGGCGGTGACAATACGGCGCGGGGCATGCTCGAGTCCAAGGCTGTTGATCTTTCGCCCAGTTTTAAGAAGCGGAATCTCCTCGCATGCTCGCAGTTCTTGTACTTTGCATGACTACACTCTTGTGACCAGGTTGACATTCTCGTACAATCAGACACGCTGCTCGTCCTTGAGAGCATTGGCAACTGTAAAAATTCTGTTCTTGACCCTCTCCTCAAAATCACGAGCCTGCCAATCCACAACCTGCAACGGACATGATTCTTCAATCCACGTCCACAGCTCCCTAGCAGCACCCTCGACGTCGTTTTTCTGCACGGAAAGAATTGCGGGGCGCCCGATGTGGGTGAGCAGCGCACAAATGTCTTTCCTATCCTTCTCGTTGAAGCGGTCAAGCTTGCGGCAGAATGCCCAGCACCACTCCATTACGTAGACCTTGAGACCGGCATCTTCGTAGAGGATGACATTCTGCTGGACCGACTGAACGCCGATGAGATTGATCACGTCAATCCTAACTCGGAGTACATGATGTAAAACCACCAGCGAGCGACGACCAACTTAGCTCAAACTGTCCAGTGGTAGTAAGCAAGGGCACGCACCATTCATCCTCAAGGTCACCGACCTGGCTAATAACAGCGTCCCCTTCGAAATTCATCCACATCTGCGCCAACCCCACCCCTTCCAAACCGCCGAAATCTCCTTACTCAGAAGCACAATTGGGTCCTCGATTCCCATGTTCTCGAGTAACGCATCTGTGTAAGCTGCAAGATAGTCGATATCGAATGTCGCATCGCGCGACTTGATCAGCTTGACAAAGACGGCACCGCCATGGACGACGATGGTCGTTTGGAAGGGTTTGTTGTCTGGGAGACGGTACTTGGGGTTCTCGGTCAGCCGCCTGGAAAGGGACGCGAGAAGGTTGTCAAGGTCGGCAGCGGTGAGGGGTTTCATGTTGGCAGCGTGGCCGGGGGCTAGGACAGCGCCTTGCTCAGGGGAAAACATGCTGACTTTCAAGGCACCTGAGGATTGGTCGTGGTAGCGGATGGCATGGACAC
>JBBPMA010000782.1:0-17172 GCA_038090075.1 Xanthoconium purpureum | reverse complement strand
GACACCCCAGCATCTCAGAGGGTTACGAACGGTGCGGGATTTCAGTATGTACTCTGACTGTTAACTAATATGTTTACCAGGGAACTTTTCCTTACATGTCCTACAACGTGCTCAACGGCGGCAGGCATACGCAATTCGATGATGTAGAGTCGTTCTTCTACGTGCTTTTTCTGTTCTTTTTCTCCTATGCAGGGCCACTTTCCGTTTCGGAGTTGCGCCAGGCAGACGAGACTGGATTTATTCAGCACATTGGGTCTGGCTGCCTCCCTCATACCAGGAACTGGCCGGACGAATATGCCAACTGGGCGGATGGACGTCCGCAGCACATTGGGGCACAAAAGGAATCCCTTATTTTGCATCTCGATGGCGCAACGCGAACCCTTGAGAGCACTGAATTCACGGATTGTCTGATGAACAACTGGCCAAAGGAGTTGCATGATTCAATCTGCGATTTGATTGACAGTTGTATCGGCATGTTCTATAACAGCACGTTGCGTACAGCTTCCAAAGACTACCGCACAGAAGTCTCACACGCAGGGTTCGTCGAAACGCTGGACACGTGGTTGAAGTTGTACTCTGATCTGGAAGACAAGTTTTCGAACTGTCCCTTCAAACAAGGTATGTTCCGCACTCTCCTTCGGGTGTTACATTTTGCTTACATCCGCACGTGAAACAGAGTCGACGTGATATGCTCTAGGATGGAGGGTGGGCCCTGCCTTATACGTCCACCAACTTGAAGGCCTCTTGGGACACGTATATCACGGTGTTGCCGCCTGGCATAGACATTGTAGTGTATTGTATGATCGTCAACCCCCCTTTTCGTAATATATCAGTCGGATCCCTCATCACACTCGCAGACCGTAGTCGCAGGCTAAGATGCACATGTACAAGATGGTAATACCTGGATCTGTCGAGTTTGATGGTCAATAATAGCCTCACGCAAAGGATTTCGCTCAAATGGCTCACACGAGGCAAAGTTCCGCCAGGCTCTGCCCGTTGATATTGGTGCCGACTCGGACGAACAGAGGCACACACATCGCTCCGTCGACTGTTGCTAGCGGTACATCAGGACTGAGAAGTCTAATGTCACACCGAAGTCGGGTGACTCTCAAAAGTGCCCGTTCAAATCAACATATCAACGTACAACGGATGTCGTATAGTACACGCTAAGCAACACACCTACTGACAAACCACTTCAAGAAATCGCGCTCATGCCCGCACCCCAACAAACTCCCTCCAGCTCCTCACCTCGCTCGGTACGTTTCCCTCCTGATACCCTTCCAACCCTCTCCCGTCCTTCCCCATCTTCCGCCTCAGCGCCTCCACCCACAACGCCGCACACCGCGCATTGTTCAACAGCGGCAGCCCGAAGTCGACCGCGTTCCGTCGGGCGACGTAGTCCTCGTCCTCCCGCCCTTTACCCCGCCCCTGCGCGAGGTTGATCACCGACTGGATCTCGTACTCGTCAAAGACTTCGCGGAGGCGGCGTTTGTCGGTCGTCGGGAAGAAGATGCGTTTGCAGGTGACGTGGGGGATGGCGGTCAATGCGGCTTCGACCACAGGAGAGGAGACGTAGAGCTTGAAACCGAGCGAGTGGAGAGTTTTGGCGATGAAGGGAAGCTCTGGCGTGTTGGGCGAGCCTCCGATGAGGACACCTGAACGTGGGCGAGGAGGCTTGAAACCGGTTGTGGAGAGTAACGAGGCCCAGTATGCTTCGTAAACGTCGGAACCAAAGGAAGCGACTTCGCCCGTACTGGCCATTTCTAAGGCAACATCGTCAGTCACAGAACATGGAAAAGACAAGGCGATAATACGTACCAACACCGAGGAAAGGATCGGCACCACCCAGCCGCGTCCAAGAAAACTGGGCAACCTTGATACTCGTATAGTCGCGCTTCTCCTTCATCAGGTCAATAGGCTCGGGAACATTGACGCCGGTGATCGCAGCCGCCGCCGTCTCGATAAAGTTGTGTCCCAACACCTTGGAGACGAAGGGGAAGGAACGCGATGCACGCAAGTTGCATTCAATGACCTTGAGTTCATCCTCCTTACCAGCCTTGGAAGCGGGCTTCTTGATGACTTGCATGTTGAAAGGTCCGGAGATCTCGAATGCATGAGCAACTCGCGATGCGATGTCCTTCAACCTTTCCAGGTCGCGCTCGGTCAGCGTATAAGGAGGAAGCACGAGAGTGGCGTCTCCGGAGTGGACACCAGCGTTCTCAACATGCTCACTGATGGCATGCACAAGGAGCTGGCCATTGTAAGCGACGGCGTCAACGTCGATTTCTTGAGCGTTCGAGATGAACTTTGTAATGACGACCGGGTGAAGAGGGGAAACTGAGGATGCTGCAGTGAGGGTGTGGTCGAGCGCGGATTCTTCGTGCACGATGTTCATCGCGGCTCCAGAAAGTACGTACGAGGGTCGCACAAGGACCGGATAACTGCAGACGACGGGTTAGCACTCTCCTCGGAATGATAAATGTATACTAACCTGACGCGGTTTGCAAACTCCTTGGCAGCTTCCAACGATGTGACTTCGGTCCACTCGGGTTGATCGACACCAATGGAATCGAGGACGCTCGAGAACTTGTGACGGTCCTCTGCGTTGTCAATCTGGGAGGGATCCGTGCCGAGGACGTTGACGCCGCTCTGCTTGAGCCGAAGCGCGATGTTTTGGGGGAGCTGACCTGTTAGGGACGGATGTTTACTTGGATTTGCGACGAAAATAGAGAATACTGACCTCCGACACTGACGATAACGCCCTTCGCGCCCTCCAACTCGTAGATATCCATGACGCGCTCCCAACCCAACTCCTCAAAGTACAACCTATCCGCCTCGTCAAAGTCAGTGCTGACCGTCTCGGGGTTGTAATTGACCATGATAGTCTTCCCGCCAACGCTCTTGCCGTCCTCGCTCGCGGTATCGCCCATCTCCCGCAGCTTGCGCGCACAGGTGACCGCGCACCAGTCGAACTCGACACTGCTTCCGATACGGTAGACACCACTGCCGAGCACCATGGTACCATGGTCATCAAAGGTGACATCGTGAGCGGACGCGTTGTATGTTGTGTAGAGATAATTGGTGTGGGCAGGGTACTCGGCTGCCAACGTATCGATCCGTTTTACGAAGGGAGTGATAGGCGGGTTCTGTGATTTACGGAAGTTGCGTACTTCGGCTTCCGTGGTCTTCAAGAGCGACGCGACCTGGGAGTCGGAGAATCCTTGTCGCTTTGCAGTCAACATGAGGGAAGGAGGAACAGCCGAGAGTTTGCTGAGAGAGGAGATGGCGCGAGACGTGTTGACGATGTTTTCGATCTTGTATAGGAACCACTGAAAGGCGACGACGATTAGTACGCGGAATGAGGGCAATATGTACAACATACCTTGTCAATCTTCGTCAGGTCGTGGATCTCTTGCACGTTGTACTTGTCATTGTACATCGCGTATGCGATCGCGAAGAGTCGCATGTCCGTGGGGCGTTTCAGCGCTCGTTCCAACTCGCCTGGATCCTCCAGTTTCTGCAACCCACCGACCACTTCAAACCCTCGCCACCTGGGGTCGACCATACGAATTGCTTTTTGCAAGCTCTCTTCGAACGTCCTGCCGATGGCCATGACTTCGCCGACACTCTTCATAGCACTACCAATTTCACGATTGACCTCGTTGCTGAATTTGGCGAGATCCCACTTGGGGATCTTGGTCACAATGTAGTCTAGAGATGGTTCGAAACATGCGGTGGTCGTTTTCGTGACGGCGTTGGGCAACTCGGGAAGGGTATGTCCCAGCGCGATCTTGGCGGCCGTGTAGGCGAGGGGATATCCTGTCGCCTTGGAAGCCAGAGCAGAAGAACGACTCAGTCTGAGATAGTATATGAACATTTGTCGATGGTTAATACACATACACGGACCTTGCGTTGACCTCAATGACGCAATATTCTCTCGACTCGGGGTTGAGGGCATACTGGATATTGCACTCCCCGACGACACCGAGATGTCGGATCACCTTGATCGCTGCGCTGCGCAACATGTGGTACTCGTCATCATTCAAGGTCTGACTGGGGGCGACGACGATCGAGTCACCCGTATGGGTTCCCAAGGGGTCGAAATTTTCCATGTTGCAACAGATGATGGTGTTGTCGGCACCATCACGAACGACCTCATACTCGAGTTCTTTCCAGCCTTTCATGCTGCGTTCGATGAGGACTTGAGGAGAGAGCGACAGGGATTTAGCTGAAAGGTCTCGGAGCTCGACGGGGTTGTTGGCGAAGCCAGAGCCCAGACCACCGAGGGTGAAAGCGGAACGCAGAATGACAGGGTAACCGATCGTTTCTGCAGCCTCGAGGGCAGCATCGACGGTGGAGACAGCGGTCGACTGAGCGACTGGGATATCAATTTCTAACCGACGTCTCGCCTGAGGATCACATCACGATGAAAAAGCGAACACGAACCTTTGAGAGCCTGTACGAAGAGGTTGCGATCTTCGGAGACCTCGAGTGTCTTGATGGGTGTTCCGAGGACCTTGACACCGAGACGGTCAAGGACGCCCATCTTGTCGAGGGCAATACCGACGTTCAACGCGCTCTGGCCCCCGAAAGTGAGCAAAATGCCATCGGGGCGTTCCTTTTCCAAGACGTATGCGACATAGTCTGCGGTGATGGGTAGAAAGTAGACCTCAGAGGCGAGCTGGTGGCTCGTCTGCCACGTGGCTATATTTGGGTTGATCAATACGGCTTCGACGCCTTCTTCGCGGAGGGCTTTCATGGCTTGTGAACCAGAGTAGTCGAACTCGCCTGCCTGGCCGATGGAAAGCCCACCGCTGCCCACGACGACGACTTTTTTAACCTTGTGGCGGTCGAGCTGTGGGAGGACTTTGGCGGACAACTTTCGGGCAAGTTCTGAAGGGGAGTTGAGGACATGCTCGCCGTCTTGGGGTGCGTATGAACCGACGGCTGGTGCAGCGATCGAGCGCAGAGGGTTGGTGGGCGCGATACGAGTGCGGAGTGGTGTAGTGGAGAAGAGGCGGGTGGATGGGTGACGAACACGGACAAGCTTGTTCAGCGACGGCAGCACGCGCACTGTGGTGGTGGTGGTGAACATGCCGCTCTTTTTAATGGCTGGGAAGAGAGAAAACGAGGTCGCTGAGATAGCTGTTTTTCTGTCAACGACGGCGAACAGCAGAGAAAAAGCGGGTAAAACTGACTCGTCGCGTGTGTTCTGAGTGAAAACCATATACGAGCTCAAAGCTCTGTCGATATTTCGAACGTGAAACGCTGCTGGATTGAGGGGGAGGTCAGTGAAATTTTTGGGTCTTTTATCCTCGATGGCGGAGATCAGATTCGTGCCTTGATTGGCTACCGCCTCCCACCCTCATTAGCAAGACAGTCTAGGATCCCCTAGTCTATACATCCCCATGTCGTATTGTTGATTGGGGAGTCGAAGAACGAGGTGGAGACACTGCAAACAACAGCGTTCGAATAGCCCGTCACCTATGGGATGACGTTCCAAGGGAATCTTATCGAGGGATAATTTCATGGTCTTTGATCTTCATACTCCGCCGAACTCGTCTTCGATTGTGGATCTCCTTTGCTCAACTGGATTCTGACCCGAACTGCCAGGATCGGCAGTACATGACCTCACACTGCGGTAAATTAGCACAACGGGTTAGCTGTACTAGAACGGGGGCGGGGGTTGAAGATGAAAGCGCGAAATGCCATGCTGCTTTTGGGACGCCATCGAACGGAGACGGTTATCCGTTGTTCATCAACGTTCATCCTCTTGAGCTCGAACGTTATATATAGCTTGTTCCGTGTGGTGTGACTCAGTTCGACGGGCGTATATACTTCGAATCAAAATCACTTTTTTTTGTACTTCAACCTGGTAAGAATTGTTCAAATCTACTAACCTTACCACCACCACCACCACCAGCGCTGGATCCTATCCTATCCTATCATGTCTCCCTCCTTGACTCGTAGGTTAATTGGCATCACTGACAGAATCGAGTGTGCGCCAGTGGATCAGATTGCCTAATCGGGTAAGTTGGTTGTGGACGCGTCCGACGACACTTGTGGACTTGTTCCACATCTCCACCGTTTCTATTGTCCATCCATTGAGGGCGATCGCTACTCAGTCAGAGAGCAACACACACGTCCACACCGGTATATAAGGCTGAGCTTGCCCGTCTGACGGTACGTTATAATTTTACAACCGCCATTCAGAGACACTCATCATTCTCATCTCGTGTTATTCTACTTTGCGCGATGGCCACTCAAACGTTGACCGCGACCGTTGATGCCAATGTTGCAACAGACGTTAAACAGTACGCGAAAATCGTACGCGTAGTTGTATGTTTGATCCCTTTCCGCGTCGTTCTCGTGCTAACTTCGCTGTAACTCCAGCGCAACATCAAGTATCTGAAAGTTCGCGAACAGGGAAATATTTCTGGCCCTGCCCGTACCCAAACAAACACCTCTCCTATGAAACAATCAGCCTCCAATCGACTGCCAGGCCAATCGAACACGCACACTGATGTGCTCCCAGCACTGGACCGTGAGCTCGTAACGGGACGTTACCTCATCGACGATCTCGCGGACCATGTCTTCGGTCACATTGTGTCGACCGAGTTGGCAAGCGATGTATTGCACCAGTTCGTCAAGATCGGGATTGTTAAAGTTTTTGAAGGACCAAAAGGGCAGCTCAAAGACGACGAGATGGCCTTGGTTCCCGACTCCGAAAATGTTTGTTGTGCCATCGAGCAGGCTTTTGAACAAGCCGACCTGCATGACTGCATCCGTCTCGATACCGAGAACGATGCTGGGGCGACAGAGCCATCGTCCACAGCTACCAAGGGGAAAGCGAAGCAAACATGTTCGAAGGGAAGTGGGGAAAAGAAGCAGAAGGCATATTCATTCAAGTGGAGCACGTTCCCCGCCAAGGTGCCCCTCAACGAAGACGAACTCGTCAATTTCCTCAATGAGATCACTGATCACGCATTCGACTTTGCGCAGCACAAGCTCGTCAAGGTCCTAGAGCTCAAAAATCGTTTCGCGACTCCAATTGACAAACACCATGCTATGCCACTATCATATGAAGCGGACGGCGAAGAAATGCGGCCCGACTTCGTTCTGTTGCCCGCGCAAGCATTCTCTGACGACTTCAAGACTGTCGATGCAAGATACCTCAATTTTACCGCGGCACGCCTCGTTGGCGAGGCAAAGACCACTGACCTGGCGGCGGGAATCAAACAGGTTCAACGTTATGCGCGAGGAATGAGACGGGCACAACCATGGGTACATTTTGTCCTCGCGATGACAATCACGAGGGAGAGGGTGGCCTTTATGCGCGGAGAGGGGAGTGGGACGGAGCGTCTGCAGCTGGAACTCGCGGATGGGCGTGGTTGCATCGAGTTCATTCGGATCCTGCTTGGTCTCGCATTGGCAGAAGATGTCGATTTAGGTCAAAATCCAGACGTTGAGCTCAAGGCGGAAATGCGGACCTGCAAAGTCAAGCATCATGCCCCTCGCTCTACGCCATCGAATGCCCCATCCTCGGCAACTGCCCGTCGCGTGACCGGAACGACTAATGCGGAGTCGACCGCGGGTTCGTCTTCCCATGTTGCTGTCTCTACGGCCACGTCCAATCTTCCTGTCTCTTCCCGCACTCGTAGTGCTACCGCGGCCAAGCGTGGTACCTCGGCTGGTTCCAACGTCACTCTCAGCTCTTCGCGCAGTCACCATGTTCGCCAACAGCCTCCCGTTGCCACCTCTTCTACGTCGTCGAAGAGAGTTTACTCCGAAATTGGTGACGACAGTCATCAAGCAAGACAACAAAAGAAGCGCAAGGTTGCCGAAACGGCGGTCGAAAAGCGAGAAGAACGAGTCATCTTCTTCCCTTTATACCTATACGGACACGCGTGTCTGGGTTTATTGTTTACGTCCAGCTCTATTCGTGGACGAGGGACGACAGTGTTCTGTGTCGTCGAACTTGATGACGAGAATACGAGGCTTGCTTTGAAGATGTCATGGCAAGATCTGGAACGGCTGGCTGAACAGAATGCGGTGATGGAGAGGTTGACTCGGGAAGACGGTGCTAGTGAAGAATTGAAGCCTAGTGAAGGCAACGCCGGCGAAGACCATCTCAGTGAAGACCAGCCCGGCGAAGGGAATCCTTGTAAAGACAGATCTCGTAAAAGCAGTCCTCACCCTAACGTGATCGTGCCGATCAGGTATGTGCCTAGTCTTGTACAGGGTACGGCGCACTGACATTTTTTCTGAGTCAGGACGTTCAATGCCATGAGGGAGGAAATGGAGTGCACGACGCTTGGCGCGATCAGAGGTTTTCTCGATGAACAACTGGTTGGCGTACCAGTCGAAAATCGCGTGCTGAATGTTTCTGTTTTCCCTCTGAGGCGGCCGGTCAAGTATTTCTGGGGCGTACACGATTTTGTACGGGGATTGCGGGGGGCGCTACTGGGTACGTGTGTCTCGTACATTACTACTGAGCTTTACGTTGACACCACCGCATGACAGGTCACCAATTTCTGACAAGTATTGGAATCTTGCACCGCGATGTCAGCGAGAATAACATCGTCCTGGGCGTCTATCCTTGGGAGGAGAGGGGGTATATAATCGACCTCGACATGGCCGTACTGCAGGATGCAGAGCAACCCACACAAGTCTCATCAACTGGATTTGCCAAGAGAGTTCCTCGATACACCGAGAAGACCACTATTCACCCCGTTCAACCAGATGGGACGAAGCATGTCAAGGGCCTCCGTACGGCAAGTATAATTAGAACTCTCCTGCACGATCGATCACTCACGTTGTCTCAAGGGTACCTTCCCATACATTTCGTACAACGTGCTCAGGGGCAAGAGGCATACGCATTTCGATGACGTGGAATCGTTCCTCTACGTCCTTTTACTATTCTTTTTTTCGTATGCAGGCCCTCTTCCTAAGGCGGAGCTGGAATGTGCCCACGAAAACGGATTTGTTCAACCCACTGGGTCTGGATGCCTACCCCATATGAGGCGTTGGCCTCAAAAACTTGCTGATTGGGCCGATGGCGAAGCCGACGATGTCGCCCTAGCAAAGTATTTCCATGTCGGGAGTTCCGAGGGTTTGGATTTTCTAGATGAGAATATCGAAGTCAGGGACTGTCTCAGGAACAATTGGCCGGCGAATTTGCAATCCCCTATCCACTCTCTGCTGGAGGATGCTTTTGAGGAGTTCAGGGAGAGCAGGAAAGGAGGGAAAACCCATGGAGAGCGCACTGAAGTCCCACATGATAACTTCATCAAGGTGTTGGATGTTTGGCTGATAGAGCACTCTAGGCTCGAAGACGAGTACTCGAATTGTCCCAACTTCAAGGATCCCAGGTTAGTCTACGCCTCTCCCTAGCATGGCATGCCTGTTGCTAACCGGATCTTCGTTCGCATTTTCTAGGGACGAAAAATAGAACTGCCGTGATGTATACCGTATACCTACGATTCCATAGGTGCTAGGACATCTGTCCGCTTGTATATATAGTGCCGTGGCATTAGATTCAACCATTCGATGACTTGCACGCTGAAAACACTGAATTCGTTTGGTTTTGTGGTTTAGTGCGAGGTGCTCGGACATAGTACAGTCTGTTCTCTCAGCCCTTGGACCACAGCCTGCCAAAACCCAAGGAGTGTAGTTGTCGCTCCGTCATGCACGCGGTTGCGTACGCGCCGCAAGGTTAAACCTAATCTATCCTCTGGGGCGGAGTCATTGACAGACATCGGTGGCCGCAAGTTGGCAGTGCCCGCAACACCATTCGCCCCTTCGACGGATGTTGGTATCCAACGTCACGGTGGACTTACATCATTTGATTTGGTGGACGACAACTGACTCTGGCTCAAAGGAAAACCTGAAAGTTCCTTATCAGTGTTGTTAATTCCACGACACTTGGCGACAGGTAAACAACCTTGGCTGCTGACGCATCGAGGCTGATCGAACGTCCGAGTGCTGGACGTGCTTTAACCAACCGTTTCTATCCGTTAGGTGGCACTCGGACGTTTGATCCGTATTTGTTTCCGCTTCGTACCTTTCTGGAATATATCCTTGCTGATTGTTCGAGATGGCCATCACACTCCAAGAGCCGAGAGAACAGACCGTATATCCGAGTACGTCCGACGCTGTGACCACAAAACCAAACGAGTCCAGTGTTTTCAGCATGCAACATTCGAATGGTTGAATCTAATACCACGACACTATATATACAAGCGAATAGATGTCCTAGCACTTATGCAATTGCAAGTATACAGTATACATCACGGCAATTCTATTTTTCGTCCCTAGAAAATGCGAACGGAGATCCGGTTAGCAAGAGGCATTGCTCAGGACAAGGATGGACTAACCTGGGATCCTTGAAGTCGGGGCAGTTTGAATACTCGTCTTCGAGACCAGAGTATTTTGTCAGCCAGTCGTCCAATATTTTGACGAATTTATCATGTGAAAGTTCTGTACGACCTCCCAGGGCAGCAGATCCCTGCACGCTCGTCCTGAATGCGGCGAAAGCATCCTTCAATAGAGAGCGGATAGGGGATTGCAAATCTTCCGGCCAGTTGTCCTTGAAACAATCCCCAACTTTGTCGTCCTGAAGGATAAACTCCAAGCCGTCTGTGGTGGAGATATGTATAGCCTTGGATAGGCCTACGCTCCGTGCCTCTCCGTCCGCCCAATCAGCAAACTTTTTGGGCCAACTCCGCATGTGGGGTAGGCTTCCGGACCCCACGGGTCGAACAAATCCGTTTTCGTGGGCACATTCCAACTCCGCCTTGGGAAGAGGGCCTGCATAGGAAAAGAAGAAGAATAAAAGGACATAGAGGAATGATTCCACATCATCGAAATGCGTGTGCCTGTTGCCCCTGAGCACATTGAACGAAATGTACGGGAAGGTTCCCTTACGATGATATGAGTAAATAACCGTCAAGAGAATTCTAAGTGTGCCTACCGTGCGGAGGCCTTTGACGTGCTTTGTGCCATCCGGTTGAACGGGTGGCGGAGTGCTCTGCTTAGTGGACTCAGGAAGTTGATTGGTGGATGTAGTTGGTGAACCTCCGAGTTGCGTATGTTGCTCTGCATCCTGCAGTATGGACATGTCAAGGTCGATTATATATCCCCTCTCTTCCCAAGGATAGACGCCCAGGACGATGTTGTTCTCGCTGATATCGCGGTGCAGGATTCCAATACTCGTAAGAAATTCGTGGCCTGTCAAGTAGCGGTGTCAAAGTAAGACTCGACAATAATATGAGACACGTACCCAGGAGCGCCCCCCGCAATCCCCGTACAAAGTCATGCACGCCCCAGAAATACTTGACCGGCCGCCTCAGAGGAAAAACAGAAACATTCAGCATGCGATTTTCGACTGGTACGCTCACCAGTTGTTCATCGAGAAAACCTCTGATCGCGCCAAGCGTCGTACACACCATTTCCTCCCTCATGGCATTGAACATCCTGACCCGGAAAACATGTCAGTGCGCCATATCCTATACAAGACTAGGCACATACCTGATCGGCACGATCACGTTAGTGTGAGGACCGCCTTTACGAGGATTGTCTTTATGAGGATTTCCTTCGCCGGGCTGGTCTTCACTGCGATTGTCTTCGCCGGCGTTGCCTTCACTAGGCTTTTCTTCACCAGCACCGTCTGCCCGAGTCAATCTCTCCATCACCGCATTCTGTTCAGCCAGCCGTTCCAAATCTCGCCATGACATCTTCAAAGCAAGCCTCGTATTCTCATCACCAGGTTCAACAGCACAGAATACCGTCGTCCCTCGTCCACGAATAGAGCTGGACGTAAACAATAAACCTAGACACGCGTGTCCGTATAGGTATAAAGGGAAGAAGATGACTCGTTCTTCTCGCTTTTCGACCGCCATCTCGGCAATCTTGCGCTTCTTTTGTTGCCTCTCTTCACGACTCTCGTCACCAATTTCGGAGTAAATTCGCTTCGACGATGCGGAAGAGGTGGCAACGGGAGGCTGTTGGCGAGCATGTAAAGCATGGTGACTGCGCGAAGAGCTGACAGCCACGTTGGAACCAACCGAGGCACCACGCTTGGACTTGGTAGCGCTACGAGTGCGGGAAGAGACAAGAAGATCGGACGCGGCCGTAGAGACAACAACCTGGGAAGACGAACCCGCGATCGACTCCGCATTAGCCGTTCCGGTCACGCGACGGGCAGTTGCCGAGGATGGGGCATTCGATAGTGTGGAGCGAGGAGCATGGTACTTGACTTTGCAGGTTCGTGTTTCCGCATTGAGCTCAACGTCTGGATTTTGACCTAAATCAACGTCTTCTGCCAATGCGAGACCAAGCAGGATCCGAATGAACTCGATGCAACCACGGCCACCCGCAAGTTCCAGCTGCAGACACTCTGTCCCACTTCCCTCTCCGCGAATAAAGGCCATCCTCTCTCTTGTGATTGTCATCGCGAGGACAAAGTGTACCCATGGTTGTGCCCGTCTCATTCCCCACGCATAACGCCGAACTTGTTTGATCCCCGCCCCCAGGTCAGTATTCTTTGCCTCGCCAACGAGGCGTGCGGCAGTAAAATTGAGGTATCTTGGATCGACGGTCTTGAAGTCGCCAGAGAACACTTGCGCGGGCAACAAAACAAAGTCGGGTCGCATCTCTTCGTCATCCGCTTCATATGATAGTGGCATAGCATGGTGTTTGTCAACTGGAATCGCGAAACGATTTTTCAGCTTTAGGACCTTGACGACGAGCTTGCGCTGCGCAAAGTCGAATGCGTGATCGGTGATCTCGTTGAGGAAATTGACGAGTTCGTCTTCGTTGAGGGGCACCTTGGCGGGGAACGTGCTCCACTTGAATGAATACCCCTTCTGTTTCCTTTTCCCACTTCCCTTCGAACATGTTTGCTTCGCTTTCCCCTTAGTAGCCGTGGACGATGGCTCTGTTGCCCCAGCGTCGTTCTCAGTGTCAAGACGGATGCAGTCATGCAGATCGGCTTGTTTAAAAGCCTGCTCAATGGCATAACGGACATTTTCCGAGTCTGAAACCAAGGCCATCTCGTCGTCATCCAGCTGCCCTGTTGGTCCTTCAAAAACTTTAACAATCCCGATCTTGACGAACTGGTGCAATATATCGCTCGCCAACTCGGTCGACACAATGTGACCGAAGACATGGTCCGCGAGATCGTCAATGAGGTAACGTCCCGTAACGAGCTCACGGTCCGGTGCTGGGACCACATCGGTGTGTGTTCGATTGACCTGGCAGTCGATTGGAGGCTGATTTTTTCATAGGAGAAGAGTTGGTTGGGGTACGGGCAGGCCAGAAATATTTCCTTGTTCGCGAACTTTCAGATACTTGATGTTACGCTGGAGTTACAATGAAGTTAGCACAAGAACGACGCGGAAAGGGATCAAACATGCAATTACGCGTACGATTTTCGCGTACTGTTTAGTGTCTGTCGCAGCATTTGCATCAACGGTCGCGTTCAACGTTTGGGTGGCCATCGCGCAACGTAGGATAACACGAGACGAGAATGATGAGTGTCTCTGAATGGCGGTTGGAAAAGTTAGGGCGTACTGTCGGGCGGGCGAGCTCCGCCTTATATACCGGTGCGGACGAGTGTGTTGCTCTCGGACTGATCGCCCTCAATGGATGGACAATGCTAGAAACGGTGGAGATGTGGAACAAGTCTACATGTGTAACGTGTTAGCCGAAAGCACGTGAACTACATGCCGTGACATGGGTGCGCCAAACTTCCAATGCCACACCGTGACCGTGAAGTTCGCCATGAGGCTGCAGTGGCAACTCTTTCTACTCCACGTCCTCAGTCCGAGCATCGAAAAGGCGCTCGCTGAGTACAACAGTAAAATCTTTGAATCAAACTATCCCACTGTTGTACTTCTCAATCCCGAACGTTTTCCTCCTTGTTGAAGTGCTCAGATGTCGCATCCTCTCTTCTTTCGTGGAGTAACATACTTCTATCCCATTGGGAACACGTCCGCTATACGGTTAACAGAACACCTTCCTCCCGAACAGCAAGCGAACATTCTCCTCTTGGCATGCGGCGATCCTCGACACATCTTGTATACCGTACATACAAATGACACAAACTCGAGCATCGGTGGGTATTCGCGCGTCATTTCATTCGCTCGGACAACCAACATGACTTGCGCAGAGCCACAGAAATTGGATGTAACTTGCTGCGATGTGGAAGCTGCCGTACTTGGTAGGTTCTCTTGTTTTTCTTTGTTCGTTGGTGTCTTGAAATGTCGACCCAGCACGCAACGCAATTCTGTTCACGCTCTTGGCGGACGAAGACGCTCAAGGCAGGATGGACCTCATATGGAATATCTTTTACCACTTCGTGTTGGACCAAGAATGTCGCTTCTCTTGGGGATTGTGCCCTCCACTTTCCTGTCGCAGTTCACCACTCGCTCGAGTGTTCAGGAAACTCTTCTGCACCTTTTCGAAGAACACCAATACCAATACCACGAACGGATTGCTTGGAAGGCCCTCTATAACGAGTATCTCATATCACTCGCTCCAGATCAGCTTGGTCGACTTCTCTTCGAAGTCTACCTCAAGGTGTTTTCTGATGAAGACCTGGCTCGCCAGCTGCAAACTATGTCTTCATCAACTACCCGGGCGTTCCTGGAGGCAACTCTCATGCACTACACTCGCCGGAGCTTCGTACAGCTACTGAGCCACATCAAGTCGCAGGTTCAAACGGACTGGACACGTGTCATGGAGAGATTCGACGACGAAATTGTGCGCGACTCCACCCTGATATTGGGTTCAAACCTCTACCAGGAGATGTGTTGTCATTTTCACCTCCTGGATATCGTAACGTTCACCTCCATGGAGCAGTCTTATATCCGAGATCTGCATATCAAAACACAGAGCCTCCGATATTCAGAGACTGGGAATTGGTTCCACCAGCCGTAACAGTCGTCCTTGTGATCCCGCGAAGCAAGATCACGGCCATCGAACCTGCGCTTCGTCTGGCAAAAACACCTTTGCTTCAGTGCGAGATCAAGAATGTAAGCCTATGGAACATTTTCACGCACATCTTTGCAGCGTATGGAAGACTAGATATTACTGGAACAGGTCAGACGAAGACTGCGACCATCGTGGAAGAGAAGGAAGGGGAATCGACCTCTCCTTTGATCGTCTTCTTTTCTGTTCCGTCAAGTTCCTTGATGCGATCACCCAACGCAATCGTCGGGTTTAGGACCCGTCCTTCGCCACGCACGTCTCAGAGCCCGTCACTGCTAGAAGCCATATTCACTGCACCACTGGAGGATTCGCGACGCGTCCATATCCTGGCCGAACCCCCTTTTCCACCAAGTCCTTGTTCGGCTGCGAAGGGTTCGCGTGTACAGCGGTTCGGAATAAACTGGTGTTTGGTGTACAACTGGATGAGTCCCATGCCGAGATTCGTTCATTCGTCACTCGAGTAGATATTACGGATCCGACTGCTCAATCCTCGCTAGCCGCTGGTGCATCTGTGAAGCTCGAACAGATGCCGAACCATGGAGCTCTCCTGTGCATCGACAAGTACACGGAGAAGATCCGCTTCCCATTGCCAACGGATACCACAAATGTAAAGTTCCGCGTCGCCCGCAAGTCGATGTACGTGGAGGTTGGTCGTCGACAACCGCTTAGCATCGGAGCATCCATTGACGTCTTTGCAGGTCATTGCGCCACTGGCGATGTCTATGCACGTTCAGAATGAGCGTAATGTCGCGAATAGGTTCTTCACCGTGCTCGATGGCGAAGTCCCAACGTCATGGAATGTCCACCGGGTGAATCTTGATCGTTGCCCTCCCTTGAAGCTATCGGAGAATCCTGGAGCGCCAAAGTGGCTCGTTCCGCATGTCTCCCTGATGTTCTCCCATAGGGAACGTGCTCTGCGGGAGAAGAGATCCCCACCACTGGAGGACACCTTCGTCAACCTGAAAGATTCTCTCCATTCTCTGTTGCTCTCTGCTGCCGGAATTCAGGGTCCAGTCCGTTCCGTTTTCGCGCTGCAAAATACCACTACGGGGGAGCTTCTTGCCGTCATTTTCGTCGCTGACCTTCGCCTCGACGTTGGTTCGCATACTGTTCTCGCTGATGCCTGGGTTGCTCCGGGAAACGATGGCTGTCCAAGAAAAGATGAAGCAGTTAGAAGTGCTTGGCGTCGTCGCGATCAAAATTGATCTGGAGGAATCAGAGGCATGGCGCTACCTTCTTCCGTTGCTCGTCGAACGGTGCCGAACTTGGACACATAAACCTTCCTGCGAGTACTTGACGCACGGAACGATTCCGTTATACCCGGATGCTGGAGCAGATCCTGGCAAAAGTCCTTTCTGCTCCTGCGGTATCGGAGTTGGGACGGAGACATTCCCCAAATGATTCAAGTCTGTCGCCCCGTACGCGACTCGAGTGGCCATCAGTCCTTTATTTGCCGTTGGGTATCTGGAGAGGGTGGGAATGGCGTCGGACACACCGACGGATCAAGGACGGTGCAAAGCGTGCTGGAAGCAAGGAAGGTCGCTTTCTCTTTGCGGGAAATGTAAGACCGTGAGGTATTGTTCGAAGGAATGTCAAGTGAAAGACTGGAAGGTTCACAAGAAAAATTGCGTCAGGTAGCGTCTTGTACAGGTTGCTTCATTTTGTTTTACGTTCTCTGATGGTATACGACGAATCATTCACTTATGAACCTCGCAAGTTGCGATCCCCACACCCGCGAAGACTTATTAGAGGTGTTGGCTCATTTGGGTGTTTACTGGTTTCAAGTAAGAGGGGCCAGGATATATTGTGTGTATCACCTTGCCCGCAAGGTCATTTGCCGTATAGACATAGGCCATTGGGTGGAAAGCGCCTACTTCATCTGTATACTGAACCTAGGTGTACTGTATTGTAACTCTCAGCGCTCAGCACTGTATGTCCTTCAATTGAAGTCGATTAGCAAAGCACGTCATGCTTACTGCTTTCGTGTAATTTTGATTAGCATTTGTTCCAATGACATGCAGTTGCAGATACTAACTCACCATGGATCCTTTTGAAGTACGCATGCAATTCCTAGGCCTTTTCCGAAAATTGAACGCGTGAGTCCGTTCCTTTGACCAAACTTTTGTTGCTCACTCAGCCTCACGGGCCGTTTCCAACTTAAATTCATCTCTTCTTTCACTA
>JBBPMA010000781.1:0-17202 GCA_038090075.1 Xanthoconium purpureum | reverse complement strand
CTTGGAACTTTACCTCGAAGCAGCCGTGTTCACGTTGGAGACCCCTTCCGGGTCTGCCAAATGCAAGGTGGATTGAATCACCATTACCAGCCATCACTCTCGGAGCTGTAGACTTCGACGATGCCCGCTTGACCGTGTGTTGACCCACCTCATGTGAAAACACGTTTGTTATGTCATACAACAAGCACTGCTGACACTTCATACAGAGGTCACAGGTGGGTGGTGCATTTCACCTCGCTCGTCGATTATAACCAGACGTTCCATTAGAAACGTCTATCGGTCGCGGGTAAGCTGTGTGCAGAGATCAGAGTGGGATCCATCGTTCATTCCCATCTTGTCGCAATGCTTGGACGCATCAAAGGGTTCGCTTTGTTCCCGCCGCCACTGCTTGCCAATTATAACCACACATTCCGTTGGAAACGTCTATCGGTTGCGGGTATAACTGTGTGGAGATCAGAGTGGGGTCCATCGTTCATTTCCATCTTCCCACGTAGCTCAAATGCATTAAAGGGTTCACTATGTTCCCGCCGCCACTGCTTGCCAATTATAACCACGCGTTCCATTGGAAACGTTACTTATTGGTTGTGGGTATAACTGTGTGGAGATCAGAGTGGGATCCATCGTTCATTTCTATCTTCCCACGTAGCTCGGATGCATTAAAGGGTTCACTATGTTCCCGCCGCCACTGCTTGCCAGTTATAACCACATGTTCCATTGGAAATGTTACTTATTGGTTGCGGGTATAGCTTCGTAGAGATCGGGGTGGGACCCATCTACAGCTCCGAGAGTGATGGCTGGTAATGGTGATTCAATCCACCTTGCATTTGGCAGACCCGGAAGGGGTCTCCAACGTGAACACGGCTGCTTCGAGGTAAAGTTCCAAGTCGTAGCACCCGATCCTAGCGTTGTCAGGTCAGCAGCGCTATAGTCAAACAATCCAGGTTGATGTGCAGAGTGTAATGATATCAGCGCGGATTTAGGACTGAATTACCAATAACCGACTGCAGCTTCTGGCCTCAGGAACGGTCAAGATCAATATTGGGTTGGGGTTGCGGCACTGGACGCATGCTATTACTAATACAGTGTCGGCGTTTGTGCTCAATGCTATTACATAAAAAGGCATGTGTCTTTCTTGAAAAGGTATTGACGCCATCATCTATTCGATATTTGATATTGAGACGTCTGCAACGTCATGGCGCGGAAGAGCAACACAATACCTTGCGGAGGTTGGACCACACGTACTTTCCACTCGCACGCTATCCTCGTGTCTTAGGCTGTGATAAAAGCACAATAATGACCAGGGCGCCAACTCGTCACACGCCCCCGTTCCCAGGTCGCTCAACCATAGTATGGCTGAAACTGTGACGGCAGTGCTACCAATCATAACCACCAACTCTGGTTCTTGTCAAGGAAAGTACGTGTTCCATGTGACCTCACTATACACGATTCTCAGCTTTTGTTTCAGGCCCCGAAAGGTTTTGAGCAGGAATTTGAGTCGTCGACTATTGCTATCGTTACGCCGAAGGCCCCGACGAGGGCAGCAGTCTCTACATACAGCGCAGCAGTCATCGGTAGCTCAACATGAGGACACATTGAACTTAGAGGAGATAACGGTACGGGAACAGACATGCGCAGGGGGCAATGGCGTCAGCTGATCACCACTTCCCTCACAGTCCAACTCACACCCATCAGAGGCCGTCCATTGGCGGAACGAGCAGCGCCCGTCCGAGTTGTCCTTGGTCCAATCAACTGACCAACCCACAATAGGAAGAGACGAAAGTGGCTCCCAATGCATCAATGTCGAGAAGCGCGAACCAGTAGCTTCTACCACAGATGACACCGCCGGCAGTGCAAAGGAGCGCACGGACGCAGGGGCGGTCGTGCAACAGGAGTATGATGGACCTGTTACGTTCCAGGTAAAGCGACACTTCTCAATGTGTCGGACAGTGCTTAAACGTTCCTCAAATCCAGGCTTATGCGTCCAACCCCAACATCGGGCAGGAAGACCAGAACGCCCTGCGTAGGGCGAGCACCACGTTCCAGCGTATCTTTCCTCGTAAACGCAATGATCCCACGGTAAAGCCGCCAGGCGCGATTTCGAGCGCAACACAGCTGGCCACTGACACACCTAGTACCGAGGACCCTCAATCGGGGACTAGGCATGATGAAGAGGGAAACGAGGCTGAGGGATTTGCTATGCCCAAGGTACATCCTACCATCTTTTTGTGATGAATGCAACATCCGATTTTTCTTTAAAATCAGTCTCATACAATCCCGGCTATCGGTAATGAACGGATCGCCGAGCGCAACAAGATACGGCGTGCAAAGGGATGGGCATGTGGCACCATCCGCGCTGCAATCCCCCGTTTCAAGCACAGAGATTTTAGGAGAGACGAGCCGATCGTGACGGCGAGCATGGGGCAGCTCGCCTTCCCTGACACGGAACATATCGGGACAGAATCTGAGGAGATCGAAAGACTTCGACGAGATCTCTCCGAGTCTCGTTCCCAAGTCGCCGAGCTCCAGAAGCGCTGCGAGGCGCAATCAAAGGATCTGAAAGACTCAAATAAATTTTTCAGCGCCGCAGATAGCTCCTCAGACTCAGGTATAATCCAGGCTTGTCAGCGATTGAATGCAGAGCTTCAGCAGAATACCACGTATATAGTGGACTGTCTCATGGAGAACCTTGAGTTTCAGGACGTGGCGACGATCTTGACGAAGGAACGGGTCTCAGCCATGCACAAGGTTTCGTACCACATCGGCCGAATTTTAGCGGAGTCCTTGGCAACGCCAGACACGCGAGAGAGTATCCCGATGCTGCTCCAGATCGCGTTCCAAGCCTATCTCGCATCTGTGCTTTCCACAGCTGCCTCCTCTTGGACGTTTAAACCAGGGTACAATGCATTCATCTGTGGAATTTATCAGAGACTGCGTAGTGTAGGTGAGGAATCAAGTGATCTGATGCGTCCTCCGTTCTACCTGACGAGAAGAAATATGGTTAACAGAGGCGCAAGCCATCTCTGGACGCTGGCGTACACTTGCACGCACTCACATCGGTACCCACCCAGAAGTCCTCGTCAGTGGGATCCTCACAGACCTTTCCGACATTCTGGTGGCTGCCGGCTGTACCGCTTCTCACTCTGACATCATATCAACGGTTACAAGCAAGTTTGAACAAAGGTTATCCTCGCTGGTCGAGCTTGCTGTACGCCTCGGCAAGATGTTCGATGAAGTGATTTCAAGTGATTTCGAAGTCTTCATTGCAAGGCCCGGAGAGACGTTTGAGGATAAGATGGTGGAAGACACTGATGGCGACCAAGTCGGGGTTAAAGAGAAAACAGTATTGTGCGCGACCCACCTTGGGCTAGTAAAACGAATGCCGATGGGGACATCGTTGTGGGAGAAGGGGGAGAAACAGACGGTAACGGTTCTCAAGGCCAAGGTTTTGCTCGTGTCCTTTCTGGACGATAAGTGAACGGAAAGTGTGTGGCTCTGGTAGCTCTGCACTGTACTTTTGAATGTATATCTCCTATGGTGCGCTGTTTGATGCATTATAGATATTTATGCTTGAGTCATACTTAGAGCTTGCACTGGTGGACACCCAAATGTGATGCGTACCGTAGTTCTCAACCAACCACGCACTTGCCAGAACGACATTGTGTTGGATGTTGGAGTCCTCGGTAGACTTGAGGGCTTCAATTACTATTACATGCTAAAGTATTTGAACGCTGATAGGGACGACGTCTGTGCCACTCATTGGATCCTTCACGGATGGCGGAGAGTCGACATCACGGAGTTACGGTCACTCCGTGATGAACCACATGACAGCGAATAAATCACGGCGGAGGTCCGGAAAGGGCTCTAACGGATGTTGCGCACCGTCAGAGCCGTGGCTGGGTCAGAAGCTGAGGGTGTCGTAGCAGACGTGAAGAGGCGTAGCTGGTCGTAGACACGGGTGAGGCCGGACGCGTCTGGTATTCAGCGAGTCAGGCCTCACAGGCGAGCGAGAGTTTGGACTCTCAGGCGGACGATGACAGGGCAGAGCTATGCTCGACGCGGGTCTCGAGTTGGTCTCGAGCCTCTCAGGCGAGCAACGAAATGACGCGTGGCCGATGAGGTATTGATACAAGAGTAGATCATCTTATGTAATGTACTAGCTCCAGAAGCGTTCAGAAGCGCAGTCAAGATGCTTAGAAGGACCAAACAACTTGTTCAGCGCTGCAGATAAATCCTCAGACTCATGTACTATCAGGGCTTGCCAGAGATTAAACGCAGGACTTCAGCAAAATGCCACGCATATAGCTGACTGCCTTCTGGAGGATTTCGGGTTTCGAACCTAGACGACGGACCTGACGAACGAACAGACAGCTGCTGTGCCCCGGGAGAGGGCTTCTAGTCGCATAGGCAAGGATTTGACAATGTCATTGTCAACGCTCAACGTGGAGTATATCCCTCTGTTACTCCAAATCGCATTCCAAGCCTATCTCGCATCTGCACTATTCGCAGCTGCGTCCCCCTGGGCGTTTGGGCCGCATTCATTCATGGGATATATGACAAATTACGCAATACAGGTGAGGAGTTAAGCGCCCTGATGCTTCTACCGTCCCGGCTAGCGAGAAGGAACATGACTACGACTAGAGTCTCAAGCCATTCCTAGACATTGGCGAACGCTCGTGCGCAATCATGGACCAAGGAGCGGTGCATCCGGCGGCCACTAGGATGTCGGAAAGGTCTGTGGGGATCCCGCTGACGAGGTATTCTCGCTCCTCAGTCCGACATCATATCATAAGGTCACTTCCGGGTTCAAGCAAAGGATAACCTCGCTGGTCGAGCTTGTTGCACGTCTTGGAAAGACGTTCGATAAAGTGATATCGAGTGATTTTGAAGTCCTCACTGTTCGGCCTGGCGATAAGTTCGACCGCAAGACGATGAGGAATGAATTAGCGTGAGTCGTAAGACATCTTGTATATATTGTCAACATGCAGGAGTGTACCGATGATGATGGCAGCCGACGTATTCATCACTACTGTACTGGCCTGAGTATCGCAACTATCTGTTACAACGGGCCCGATAACGGGAACTCATAACAGGTGTTGGCATGGTCGATACACATCACCAACACGCCAAGCGACTAGTGCGTCTTCTTCCACACCTCCGCTTGGCGTTTCGGGCCTGTGCCCGTTGCGTTAGTGCACGGGAAAATCAATATCACAGTCACAGTCAGTCAGGTATCGAGCGAATACCAGTGCTGCACAGGATTAATGGTAGTAGGCTGAGATTGCTAAACAGTAATACAGAGAGGTGTATGTTCCGCGAACGGATGAATTGGACGTGGTATGCACAAGAAAATACAGCAACGAACGACAACAGTGATGGACTGACGAAGTGGCAAGACAGCAAAAACAAGAAAACAAGACCAAGATTAAAAAGAAGGAAGCAAGCGAGAGGACGCACACCATCAGAATCAAACGATCTCTAACACCTTTGCTTGCAGATCCTTGGGGTTGGTCTGGTACGGAACTCCCGGGATGATGATCTCGCAATCGGTGGCGACGCGCTTGTACTGATTGTGATGGTGGCGCTCAAGCAAGAGCGCGCTGAATGGACGCCCGACTCGGACAATCAGCCGCAGGGCCTGTCGATAGCGACGATCCACACGAGTGAAAGACTTGGCATACGATGAAGTATCTGACGCAGATTCATCGGTGCCATCGGTGCCATCCCCTAATCCGTCATCATCAACGTCTGCTTCAACGTCGTCTTCGTCGTCTTCGTCGTCGGACACGAACTCATCAAGGGGATCGCGGAGATCGCGGAGCCAGGGATGTACGAAAACGAGTTTCTTGGGCATCTTCGCTAGCATGGCATCCGTAGTCCTAAACTCCACTGGCACCTTGCCGAGCAATGGGACTGTTGCACGATAAAGAGTTCCCTGCTGGTCGTCCGAACCCTGCACTGCATCAATCCTCGCAACGCGGAACACAATGCAAGGGAGCTGCAAGCAACGGTTCCAGAAAGTTGCTCGAGAGAGCTGGACAACTTGGTTGTAGAATGTCAGGGTGTGATCACGTGACGCCAGTCCAGTACGCAGTCGTTCAACGCCAGCCTCGAGTTCATCTGTCTCCATGGGCGGCGGGCTATAGGGTGCTTGGCCGTAGACGGTGAGAGAGTCTGGAAGGGCGGAGTTGTATGGTAATGATCTCCCAGTCCACGTGAGGACAGTCACATCTCCCGTCCGAGCGATGATGTTCTCTAAAAGATGACCCAGCGCTGTCTTTCCCAACCCGTAACGAGGTGCAATATCACTCGAGAAGATCCCGATCAGGGAGTATGCAATATCCTCCTCCACGGTTGCATTGCGCGTAGATGCTAAGCGGAGTTTCTCCCGCACTCCAAGATTCTCCGGTCGAAAGCCGGCGATCATGTCCGGTGCGACTCCCATAGCTTGAGCTAGCTCCTGCTTGATGGTAGGGGAATCCTTGTGGTTTCGATGCGTGTCATTGAGATATGGTTTCCAATCGCGAGTGTAAAATCGGATAACACCCGACGCGAGAAGTTCCTGTAGAGTCCAGGCACGGGTCATCCATCTACTCTTCGTAAGGTCACCAAGCGCTGATGAAGACAAGACATCCGCGAGGTAAACGAGGGTTTCAGCTGCTTCCTCGTACCAGCTGTACATGGAAGTAAGAGATTGGCTCAAGATGGCGCTCGTGCCCTTGTCAATACAGCAAGTGTCCGACCAGGCCCACCGATGACCATCCTCGCGAGCCGTTCTACAGAATCGCTGTAGTTTCTCGCTTAGTAATGACTTGTCCAGTTTCCAGACCGATTCGACTAGGTTGACGTCCTGGAACGTCGGTTCTTTTCCTTCCCACGTATGGGACAACATGATCCATTTGAAGTATTTCGCGACAGCTTGACGGATACGCGGGTAATCCAGCTTCGTGGTTACAGCCTCGGAGACGAGCTTCTTGAACTGCGTTTCCGATTTAAACATCCGGATCCGCTCATGCGCGTCGCACAGTCGGCCCGTCTCGAGATCGATGAGGACAAGCGGACAGAGATTGAAGATCTCACGGATAGCGGCATCGATAGCGTTGAGCGCCTCGCACGGTGTGATATAGTTTTTCCGCAGTCCTGCAGAAAAGCGTCGATGCATGGTCCTGGGATAGTATCGGAAATACGTACGGTGTATTTCTTCGTCTGGGGACTCCTCAATAATTGAAAGCATGCGGAGGATGACGTTGTTCGCATCGACGTAATTTCCCAAGCCATGAAGCGCTATATACTTCCTTTCGTATCCTCGGTGCGACGATGGATTCAGCTTGATTACCTACGTATCGAAGTAGAAATGATGGGACGTAAGCTACAGTTAAGCAGTTGCGAAAGCACTCACGTACTTCATTTGCATCCGTCAGAGCATCTTCCCATAATCCTTTCAAAGCACGTGCCTTGCTCCGTTTCACGAGTATTTCGACCGGGTTTGAAGGGCCGAGAAGCAGTGCTGAGGAGTAGCATGCAATCGCTTTGTCGTGTTTCCCAGAACTGAGCGCCGCATTGCCAAGCCCTTCGAGCATGCCAATACATTTTTCCTCCACAGGCAGCGACACATGGGATTGGAGACCATTGCGTAGAGAGAGAATCTCTTCATCCTGCGCGTTGCAGCGTTCCTGGAGGCTTGCTATCTGTGTGGAGGAGGCTGCGAGGCTTTCCTGAAACTTCTCTTTATCTTGGCGCTCATCGTACAGTTGCTCGGTCTTGATAGTATCTACGCGCTTCCACTTCTCGACTTCGTTATTGAGGGCGACGATTGTGCGATCCTTCTCCTCAACAAGAGCCTTGCTCTCTTGGAGCGCGTGTCGAATGGAGTCGTGTTCCTTGGACTGTGCATCACAGCGCTTCTGAAAGTCTGCTTTCTGAGAGGAAGCGTCTCTCTGGAGCCTCGCGTAGTCTCGACGTAGGGTGCCAAATTGCTTTGTCCTTTCGACGTCGCACTCCTTCAACGAGGTAATTGTCCTGTCTCTCTCTTCAACCAACGACATCTTGACTTCCAGCTCGTGGCGCGCAGAATCGAGGTCGACCGACAATACGCGCTGGCTCCGTTCTAGTTCATCTATCCGAGAGGAGTAGACGGAAATGCTGTCCCGAAGCTTCAGGTTGTCTTCGCGCAGAGTGGCGACCTGTTGCGCCATTGTAACACTTGCGTTTCTGACCCCAACAACTTCGGCGGTGAGAGAGGTGATAGTTCTATCTTCCTTAGATGTTTTCCTTGGTTGCTTTGTTGCTCTAGCCAGGGCTACGGGAATGTATGACATTCATCGATTGAAGATGTATGGGGTAGGATTCAAATGGACGTACCCAGATCCCTCTCATCATCTTCTGGAAATGAGACAATCGCAGGGATTCTAAGGGGCGATGTAAACGAGATAGCAAGCCAGATTCACGGAAACCCACCGTCGTTCGCCTTCCTGGAAAGAATATTCAATTGGCAAACAGCAATGACTAAAAATTGACTTACCCTTGTCCGCCAGCCCAGCTGCGCTTTCAGTTCCGTCAGCCCCAAGAATATGGTCACATCATAATCCAGTTGGTAGTAGATCTCGCCGGAAGGCTTCCTCTCCGGAACCAGATCTCTAGCGGGCTCTCTGAGGTCCACATAGATAGTACAAAATGTGAAGAAAGACGCTGCAATTGTTCATGTCAAGCGAGAACATGGAGCGATAAATTCCGCATTCACCTTGATCCACCCATTTAGGTTTTGATGAACTACCCCAATAGTACACAAGGCGTATACTCTGAAAACCAAACTCTGCTAGATTCGGTTCTGTAAGCGAAAGCGAATCCCAAAATATCATTTCCTCGCAAATTTGGTTCCCCTTTGAACGGAACCAGACGTTAGTACCCCCCACTCCACTCAAAAGAAACCTACCTTGGAGAGTTTTACCTCAAAGTGGCCTGGGACGTAATATTTGCCTGTCGGATCCCTTTCCCACTGGTGTTTCCTATGGAGGTGTTCCGCATCATTTTCATTGACTGGCAATGCACAGATTACGCCATATGTGATTCGTGCAACTCGCGAGTGAACTAGATGATTCTCACGATCAATGTGAGCCAATACCGCTCCGTGTGCGACCGACTTGTCACTAAAAATATGTCAGAAAAATCCGCGAGTATGCTAATCAAACACACCAGTATGGACGGCAAATAGGGATTTTCTTTTCTCTAAAGTACGACTGGAGCCGATACCAGAGCCAACTGTTTTCTGAGAAGCCCCCAACAAAGCATACAGTCTAAAAGCAGATAAATGCGACATGTTGTCCCCAGAGTGTGTTACACACCGTCGGCGTCGTAGCAAATTTCTGCTGCTGCTCGAATGCTTCGATAATGGCAGCAAAAGATTTATCGATCAGACTGGTAGCTTCTTTGCTGAAAGAAACGAAAGTACACGATCAGAGTTGATTGACATAGCTTGAAGGGAGCGCTACCCCGTCAACTTGAGCTTTCCAAAGTGGATGTGATATTTTGGAAGACTGGTCTTTAGACCAGCAACCTTAACATAAGCTGGTACTTGATCATTCGTGATGACGAGTTTGGTTGTCTGGTCGAATTCGTGTGAATATTCCGCGATCTCATCGGAGGTGGCATGTTCCCAGCCCTCGAGCTTCTCTGGTTTTTGAAGATTCGTCAGCAGTACACGAAACAAGGAACAAGCCACCGACTTTCCAACAGCAGCCTTGCACGCCGGGTGACAAAGACGGAGCCTTGTAGTCGACCTAAAAATTGGAAAAAGATGAGTAAGAATGAGCTTGGCTGTCATCGCAGCTGCATACACTCAGCTGGAGCAATCTCCTCGCAAGAGATCGGATCGGTTGTCACTGAGAACATGCTTAGATTGATGGTGGCGCCTCCAGCATCAACGACGACGACTCTCTGAGGACTGTCAGTGGCTTCATAATCTATTTTCTCCTCGGAAGGGTCTGTGAGACCAAGGTGCCAGTGAAGGTTTGCTTCACCCTCCGTCAGCAAGTGGACACGGGCTTGCCCCTCAGGTGTACTTGGTATGAGGCCAGCACGTTCAATCGCTCGTCGGTATAGCTGTTGCGGTACACCTTCCCAGCCATTTGGATAAGTGAAAATGTACTCAATGTGACCCTCGTGATCTGACCAGCTGAATATTGTATGGCGTTCCTGAATAGAGGCCTTGGCACTCTCGAAGAGATACTTGATGAAGTCTCCGAGGATGTCGACGGCACGTTTTGCAGGTGGGAGAGGGGGTAGGTCGTTGTCCTTGTTAATGGACGATGCTAAGTATTCTGGGCGCAGATGAAGCTTCCACCTGAACATCATAGATGAGTAGGGCTGTGTGGTGCCACGATATGGTCATTGACTACACCATTCAGCCTTTGTCCATCCCTCCCTCAACGCGATTTCGATGACGCTCCCAGTGAGCACTTCAGCGCCAGCTGCTCTGACGTTACCACTCCTGTCGTAGTACAACTGAGATTGTGGATCATTCTGATAAACGTTGTCGTTGTTTATCCCACAGAATCTAAGGCTAGTCAAGGCAGATGAATCTGAAGAAACGAAGGAACTTACTTGGAGACTGGCCAAATCTCGGGAACTTCTCCTTGTTCGAGAATACAATACGAAATACTACTGAAGGTCGCACCAATGTCGAATGCCATTACGAGTTTAGTAGGACCATTGTAGCGTGACAGTTTGGGGGTCGGCATGAGTGGAGAGAGAGAATATTACTACATGGCATGATCACTGCCCGTCCTTATCGATTATCGCCACGCGGGAACTGAGTACTGAGCGCTCAAGCATCAGTTGCCAATTGACCACTCATTCGGTAAGTGCTCTGATAACTTGAGTTATTTCTAAGCAACGTTGTGGGAGCACGCAGTGGTGTCAGTTTTATATATATTCGCAGCTAAGCATGTACCAACAATCTTGGCGGTGTACCCCTCCGAAAGAGAGCCAAGGAACCAGAAAAAGAACTAAGTGGGAAGAGGAAAGAAAAAGCAAACGAAACGAGAGGAGACACGGACGAGACGGAAAAAAACGAGCGTTGGGGATGTCGTTCAAGGTACACACGTACGCCAGGGTGTGAAAAGCAGAAAGAAGGGATAAGAGAAAGTCGTGACATTCGTTCCGAGAGGCGAACCTTGGACGTTCAGTACTGTGAGGTCAAGCGTGCGTGCGTGTAGACATGTACGTAGGAACCAGAGACGAGGGAGAAAAAAAAGAGAAGAGGAAACGAAAACAACGAGTGTGGTATCGGTATCCTGTGGACAAGTATGACCAGCTTTACGAAAGTTCAGCGGAGGAACAGTGGAGCAGGGGGATAGCGATGCGAACCTGGTGACGACAGAATGGAATTATAAGGATGCTTTTGTGTGGTATGTGAGATTAGTTCCTGCAACGAACTCCGTTGGAAACGAAGGGAATACTAGGGGGTTTGTTATAATCGCAAGGGTCATGCCAGGGGATCCACAGAACGGAGAAACATAGAAGGCAGTGGGTGAGTCGTGTAAGTCGTCAAGAAGAAAAGAGCCATGCGCAGGCGATGGGATCAGCATAGACGCGTACGCAGGCTGGGCTATCTCAAAGATCTGCGCCGACGGCGTCCACCACGTACAACACCTGCTGCGGCCGCACAAACAAGCCCATGGACTCTGACGTCGACAAGTCGCTTGCGGCAGGTGACGCACTGCGCATCCGCTTCATCCTGTCCAGCCCAACGTGGAGCTGATCGCCCTCCCGCTTCGTCCCGCCCGGCCCCTTGAATGTCGACATGCCCCACTCCGCCTTGCGCCGCCGGGGGGCACGCGTGTCTTCCCCGGTACCAAACTCCCATTCGGAGCCGTTCCCGCCAATGTCAAAGTACCGGACGCCGGCCCAGGAGCCGTCGCACCACGCACGGCCGTCGGTGACATCGCCGACCCACGTGTCGATGGGCACCTCGACGCCCACCCACGGTCCAGTCTCGCCGAGGACCTCTCCGATATATCGCGCAAACGCGCGGAAGCGTTTTCGTTTGGAGGAGATGATGCAGGGGATGCCGATATCGAGCGTCGCTCCTGGGGGGGCCGAGGACGCGAGGGTCGACTCGGTGAGTGTGGCTTCGGCCGTCGATTTTGTCTCTGGCGTGCGCGAGGAGGCAGTGATTGTTTCGGAGCTCTCGCGCCCCGCAAGCGTATCCTCGGAAATCTGATCGTCATCGAGGGGAGGAGGAGTGATGATGGGATCCGTGGCTTGCTCTGGACCCTCTGGTGCTGTGTAGACGGTGTGCAAATTCGTCTCCGTGTCGTCGTCGTCCTCTGAGGACTCGGCTGGCGGGACGGACGGGGTATTTTCCTTGTCGGTATCGACCTTTGTCCCTCGATCCTTCCCGATCTCCACGCGACCGATGCGCGGGGAAGGCGAAGGTGAGGATTTCTGGCTCCCATTCTTTTCGACGACGTTCCTGCCCAGCGACTTTTTCTGTGCGACAGGCGTCGCACGTCCTGCAGACGGCAATCGCTTCGGCGCCGCCGCGGGGCTGATCTTGGCGGCATCCCTGTCTGGATGTCGTGCGGGCGTTCGCGTGGAAACGCCGGACGAGACACGTTGCCGAGACGTAGAGGCGCCTCCAGATCCTGACCCCGTTGCACCGGACGTGGGTCCCTTTTTGGCTGTCGTCCCAACGGTTCGCGTGCTGACAGTAGAAAGTGTGGATCCACCAGACGTTTTGCGGGATCGTGCTGAGGTCGGGGTGATGAGTTCGGATTGTGCGGTGCGGAAAGTACTGTCGGACGTCGCAGAGGAAATAGTGGAATTTGGACGAACCGCAGTAGATGGTATGCGGAGGGTAGATAGACCGTTCGTACCATGGTGGGGGGGATGATGGGAGGAACGGACAGTGGGATGTCGGGGCCGCACAGAATGTGTAGGTTGCTTGGATGCTGTGGAGCGCATGGATGATGCACTGTTGGTGATAATCTTAGAAAGAGTAGGTCGCCCATTCAGTGGGGTACCGGTAGTGGTAACCGAAGGAGTTGGTGTTGAAGCACCACCATGGTCGTCGTCTTCCCCGTCGGCATCCTTTTCGCTTGCACGATCGTCCGTTGAGCGTGTGGAAGTCGTGTTCACAGACGGCGACTTGCGATGTCCGACCACACGGCCGTGAGCACGACCCTTTTCCGCCCCACCAACCCGTACACTCGTGACGCTCGCAGAGTCTGGCATGAGCTTGGAGTCGGGTCTCTCGCTTGCGCGCGACGTCGTGCTGTGGTTGCGCACCCTCGGTGAACCAGTTGGTGCGAGGGTGGTCATGCTCCGTGTAACGCTTCGTATCGAACTCCCTGAACCCGAGACGTCCCTGCCCTGTCCATGGGATTTAGAAGTAGGAATAGTACGCGAGAGCACAGAAGCGCGAAGCGAGTGGACGGAGAGTGTATCCGAGTCTGCATCGCTAGACCCGCGGACCAAGGATTGGCGGAGAGCGCGAGATAGATGGGCGTGTTTGAGCGTGTGATGAGGTGCGGGAGAGATAAGATCTTCCACGGGGACTTCGATCTCTGTAAAGATATAAGATCAATGAACACGCAGAGTGAGAACAAGCCCAACCTTGCGAGATCTCCTTGATTGACCATCCTTCAAGAGCATCAAAGCCGCCTTCCTGGCGTATCCCCATCCACCGCTTCCTGATCCATCTCAGCAGATCGACGCGGGCTGTTTCTACCTGTGCACGGATCGGTGACGTCTGGGAAAGCATAGTCGCATCGGTTTCCGTAGCATGGGGCCGGAGAAGTATGTTGGACACAAGTGTCTGAACTCATACTGGTCAGGTACGTATCATCGCAGTAAGCTTGATAAACGTACCTGGTATACGGTCGGAGCGTAGCGTTCACTCATCCCTCTCTTCAGGGCCTCCATGACCCAGCCTACCCTCTCTCCATCTTCAAAGCCGGCCCCATCGCCTTCCAACATATCCACCCATTCTGCTTGCTCGAAGCACGTCTCACTTTCCTTTACAAGACATTCATCAATAGCCTTTTGCGCCGTGTGTACCATCTCCCGCGGTACATCTGCCCAAGCATCAATGACGGCAACTAGTTTCTTCGTCGCGTGTTGAGCGGCAAACAGAAGCGAAAAGACGTTGGTGGGCGTCGTACGCTTACCAACGCCCTTGACGACGCTGTCTCGTATTTTCTGAGGCAAGGCGGCGAATTCGGAATTGCACCAGCCTTCCCCAAAGAGGCCCACGAGCGCGCGCCGGGCACCTCGTTCGAGGTAGTTGTTCGCGACATCGTCGGAGAGTGCAAAGTCGAGCACACGTGGGACTCTGCGGGCGCACTGGCGGCAACGACAACCACCAATACCCCACTTGGCGTTCGTGATGCGTTCGTATTCGTCGAATTCAAGGAACGCGTGGTAGAGCCCGTGGAGCATCTCGTAAACGACACGTGCTTGGGTCTCGTTATAGAGTTGGGGGAGAGACAGATAGTTTGCCGATCGAAGGATGGCAAACGCGGTCTCTAAATCGTACGTTCGATGAGAGAAGACGAGGGTACCCGTGTAAATATAACCCAGAGTAAAGTGTAGGGACGCGGGGGTAAACGGTGGGGAGGGAAGCGTAACCGTGAGTGGTTCACCCGGTGCGGATGATCCGGCTGCGATGGCAGCTTTGGGGCCCCACGTGAGGAGCTGCGCCCGGAAGTAGGGGGACCGAGACACGAGAATGAAACGGTGAGAAGAGAATATGGCGGTGGTGTGCTCGGGATTTGAAGTCGAGAATGTACCGGTGAGCGAGATGCGAATGTCCGAGTAGAGGCGAGAGCGCCACATATAAACGAGGTCTTTGCGAAGCTTGTCGATGCGGTTTTCCTCGGCGTCGTCGACGTCGTGTGGTTCGGGGGTATCGAAGAGGAATTCGAAGGCCTCTCCGAGGCCCTTTCCCGTATACAGATATTCTAGTTCGTTGGAGAAGAGGGCTGGGGACGTTTGTTGGGGGAGTCGGAGAATACCGCCTTGGTTAGTGGATGGGGAAGGGGAGGCGGAACGAAATGGGGAAGGGGAGCGCGAATTGTGAGCATAATCGAGCGTCAAAGTAAGCGATGCGGAAGACTGTGCAGGGGCTGGGGACGGGGTGGAGGAATAGGGTGTCGGGGACGTGATGGGCGGAGGGCGAAAGGAGAAGTAGCGTGCCTGAAACGACGGCGGGGCACGCGCATACACGATCGCTGTACAAGGATTAGTTGGTGACGACGACGGCGACGAGCATGCTCACCTTTGTGTCCCCAGACTTCCTCTGTCGAGTCGTGATCGTCGTCTGGATGGAGCTCCCATACGACATCCGGGAAGCGATCCTTTGCGTTGTGGAAGAGCTGGAGGAGGTCGTGTTGCCATGTCTGCGTGGAGAGACGCGATGCCTCTGGAATTCCAGGCGGAGGAGGGTTGGTCGTCGCCATGGATGATGAGGACGACGTGTTGGACGACGGCAGCGACGGCGACGAGCAAACAAGCTTGCCAGACGTAAAACACGTGTTCTCGGGTTAGGGTTTCGTTTTTGGAAAGGGGGGTCGCAAGGGGGTCATGTACATCTTGAGCGCGGTCGACGATGGGGAAGGGCAAGAAACAGACGAGGACGCGACATTCGCGTATCAAGTTGTACGAGGAGCACTCCGATGGGAATCCAAATTTTGTCGACGATCAGCGACCCCCCAAAATTGACGTTCCCGTCGCCATGTGGGTGAGTGTCGACCTCAAATTCGACTCCGCAGGCCTCCTAACTGACTACAATGGAAGGACTTTGATCACTGTGACCCGCGCCGATGCTCAGGCAAGAAACTCTCCAGACTCGGCCTTATCAAGGAACTCAAAGTAGGGACTCGCTTCCGCGGTGTCGTCGTATCGTGAGTCTCTATGTAGGGCATGTTTGTGGTTCTCGTTCACGATTCGCGTCCAAGACCCAACGCTACTTGCGTCGTGAGCCCCGCTGATAGAGACATCATTGCCAAGGATGGGCTTGCAGTCGTCGAGTGTTCCTGGGCACGTCTCGATGATGTCCCCTTCTCAAAGATCGCGAGTCCCCACGAGCGTCTGCGTGTGTAGATCCTACTCGTCCATTTTTCTGAGCTCATATCACGGTCAGTACCTTATCTCATCGCTACCAACCCGACGAATTACGGTAGACCGTGGAGACTCAATTGTGTGGAAGCGCTCGCCGCTGCCTTCTATGTCACGGGATTCGATCAGCATGCGGAGACCCTCTTGAGTGGTTTTGGCTGGGGAGACTCGTTCTGGAAGGTCAATAGGCGAGCGCAACTCTTCCATATCGCACACCTATGTAGATCTGATGTGTATTTCATCATAGGATATATTTGGACAAGTATAAAACATGCAAGTCAGCAGAGGAAGTCTCCGCAATGCAGGATGCAATTCTCGCCGAACTGCAGAGCAGCTACGAGGAATCGCGCAAAGACAAAGACAAAGGTTGGTTTGCCGTATTCAGGGATGATTCATGGTTGATCGGGGTTCCCATGCAGAGTTGGTGTCCGGAACGGAGGACCTCTTGATCCCCAATCCAAATCATGCTACACATTATGCGTCAGAGTCCGGGGAAGAAGAAGAAGATTCGATAGATGTAGTTACAACCACTGTGGATGGTATCTGAAGGGATGCACAGCATTACCTAATCCACGATTATCGGTGACTCCAGCTCTCTTGCACAGCTTGAAGTCTACCTGCCCCGATCCGCGTTCGACAAGAAAAATACCAGCCATGCGGTACTACGAACAACGGTACCCAGAGGTCGACGAACTGGTCATGGTACAAGTTCGTCAGATCGCAGAAATGGGTGCATATGTAAAACTAGTGAGTCTTGTACCACCAACCAACGAGCAGACGGCCGATTGACGCACACTGCGAACAGCTCGAATACGACAACATCGAGGGAATGATATTGCTCTCCGAGCTCTCACGACGACGCATACGATCCATCCAAAAGCTCATTCGTGTAGGGAGAAACGAAGTCGTCGTCGTACTGAGGGTGGATCGCGAAAAAGGTACGTCGCGGACGCGCAGTACATGCACGTCGAGGATCAAATTGGTTGTCACGTCTAGGTTATATCGATCTTTCGAAGCGCCGTGTGTCGCCGGAAGATATCACCAAGTGCGAGGAACGGTACATGAAGTCGAAAGCGGTGGCCTCGATCA